>MU682566.1:5356-17481 GCA_026770625.1 Nicotiana glauca
ACCCCCATGAAAAAGTATTTTTCTTCAATAAATTTGTTAATTGGGCAGCAATCTTACCATAGTCTTTGACAAACTTTTGATAGCACCTAGTGTGTCCCAAAGTTCACGCAAAGACTTGATATCTCTAGGAACATGACAAGATATCATACTCTCAATCTTGGAGGGATCTGCCTGCACTCCTTCAGAGGAGATGATATGGCCCAAGTATTCAAGTTTAAGCTGCCCAAACACATACTTCTTCTTGTTTATTACCAGTTAGTTCTATTTGAGAATATCTAAAGTAACCTTCAAATGTTCAAAATGAGAAGCATAGTCTTTACTGTAAATAAAAATATCATCAAAGAATACTAAAATAAATTTTCACAAATGATCCCTGGAAATATGATTCATCAATGATTGAATAATCGAGGATGCATTGGTCAAGCCGAATGGCATGACCATGAACTCATAATGTCCCTCATGGGTGCGGAAAGCTATTTTTGCTTCATCTCCAGTTTGAATGCGAATCTGATGATATCCCAACCTGAGATCCAAATTGGTAAATACGGTGGGCTCCCCTAGCTCATCAATGCATGGTATTGAAAATTTGTTAGAGACTGTGATGTAATTAAGATCCCGATAATCCACCCAAAAAATTCCAACTTTCATTCTTTTTCTTAACAAGTAATACCGGACTAGAATATGGACTAGTACTAGCCCTAATGATTCCAGTTGCCATCATCTCTTTAACAAAACGCTCGATCTCAGTTTTTTGAGAATGAGAATATCGATATGGACGAATGTTTGGTGGGTTTTTTCTGGACTTAATAGTAATAGCATGATCCCGATAATGGTGTGGTGGTAGACCCGAAGATTAGTCACATACTTTTGGATAATTTAACAACTCCTCAATCTCCATTGATGTTGTAGTTGTTTCACCTTCATGTACTAACTAATTCAACTCAATCCAGAATCTTTGGTTCCCTTTATTTAGCAAATTGTTCATAACTTTTAATGACATAATTGTCCGAACCATACCTTGACCCCTCCAAAGCAACACCATTCTTCATGCATCTTCAAATTTCATGGTAAAAAGTTTTCAGTTTACCCTAATCTCACCCAAAGTGGCTAACCATTCCATCCCCAATACCACATCAGTTCCAATTAATTCAAACAAAAAATATTGTTGGTGAAGTTTTACTCCATGCACGTCCAACCTCACCCATTTGCATACATTATTTCCACTGACTTGTTGATCATTACCAACTATTATTTCAATTTTTTTGGTCTTCTCAATAGGTAATTGCAGATGACGAGCAAGGTTAGAAAATATAAAATTATGGGTAGCTCGCTATCCACCAAAACTATCATGTCTTGCCCATGAATTTTTCCTACAAGTTCATTGTTCTTTATCCAGTAAGGCCCATAACTGAATTTATATTCAACACCATCATAGTAGCCTTTTGTTCTCCTTCATCTGCAGCCTCTCCGGCGACCTCAAAGAATTCTTTTATTTCCTCTTCCTCTATGTTAGGTGCCTCTGAAACAATCAAGAGGTTAATTTGCTTGTTCTTACAATGATGGCTAGGGGCAAATTTTTCATCACATCTAAAACATAACCCTAATTCTCTTTTGTAATTTTTAATAGGATCGTCTTGAATGAGTTATGTGCAACGTGTGTGTGAGGAATTGTAATGTTTTGTGCCATCCTGTGTAGTCTAGAACTTTCCCCGTGTATTAATCGAAGCGAAATCATTAAGTTGTGCTAGTGTAGGAGATGACGTAGGAGTTTCTTGATTGATCATAAATGTGCTTGTCACATATAATAAAATTTTCCATTGCTAACCCGTTTGAGCCTATAGACCTTTCCTTTGGCACTCACATTACAAGTCGTACCCCTATTTTGTTCTTAATCAGAGATTGTTGAACTTTTACCTTCTACGACACTTAGTTGCTAAAAAATGTAAGGTGAGAGATTGAGGAGTATCTTTTGAGTGGAACCATGGAAGGGTCTTTTGGTGCACTAAAGTTGAAATCAAAAGTCACTAGCTAATAAACTTTAATGTCTGGAGAAGATAAAAGAAAAAAAAGGAGAAAGAAAAAGAAAATTGCTAAGAAAAATAATAATAGTCAAATAATGTAGAAAAACACACACACCTCCTAATTTTACTAATTTGTGCCAGTGGGAGTATGGAAGTTCTTAATTGAAAAAAAGGGCTATGTTATATATGGGTTGTGGCAAGTGAGTTGGTTGAGAACAATATATGCTCGTATTTTGAGTGTAGTGTATGAAAGTGCTTAGGAGGGTTAGTCACTATTCTTAAATGTATCATACCCGTTCCTTAGCCTACATTACAACCTTAAAGTCCTAATTAATCCTAGATTTGGCTAGCTTAGATAGTAAAGATGTACAATACAGACAAGCTTATGGTACGACCACGGGATGTATGAGAGTGAGCGAATTTTGTTCAATTGTGTGATGTCCTTAATTTATATTCAAAATCATATTTGAATGTGTGGACTAGTCTATATTCAGTCTTTCATTTGTTGGTGAGGGCACATGATATCATGAATGATTGGTAATATTGTAAACTTCTCTTGTTTAGTGAGTACGCGAGTTGAGGGTGCTTAGTGGTTACAAATCGGCTTTTGAGGTTGGATGGTTCCAAATAGGTTGTTTGAATTGATTAAACTGAAATGTTATACTTGAGCATGTTTAAAACGGGAAGCATGTTAATTTTGTATGTTCATGCTTGATTGCCGGTATCAGTCATAGTCAAGGGTAGAGTATATGGTTAAAAATGAAGTGCTCCTCTATAATTGAGATTTGTATGTAGTTGGGATAGAGTTGTTAGTCCTATTGCTCAAGAAAAATAAAGAGTCTAAGTGTGAGGTGTTGATATTTAGCTTAAAGTATATATATTTATATGTATATCGCCTCATGTTTTACTCGTGTTTTGTGGATTTCATATGTAAAATGTATTGATTTATATTAATTCGGGGTGTTTTTATGTGTAGGAATCATCCGGAAGTAATTGGGGGCAAAAGGTATGAGATTAGATCCAAAACGGATGAAAAAAGGGAAAGTTGGATTTTAAGCACCACAGGCAGCGCTCCACGTCGCGTGTGGCGCTAGAGGCAGAAAGTTCAAAAACCCAGCGCGAAGGCCAGCATGGGACGCTGGGATTGACGCTGGTGACGTGATTTTGTCCACCTTTGCCCGATACAAAGTTATTTCGGCCCTAGAATAAGCCTACTGTTAGAGGGGAGACACCACTTTGAAGGGAGAATGCACTCGAGAAACATTTGGGAGCGAAGAGATCTCAATTTTCTTCATCTTTTCTTAGTATTTTTAATTATCCAACACTTATGAAATTATTTTCTATTATCATGAGTGGATATATTAATTCGAGGTATTTTTATGCGTAGGAATCATCCGGAAGTAATTGTGGGCAAAAGGTACGAGATTAGATCCAAAACAGACGAAAAGGGGAAAGTTGGAATTTCTGCACCACAGGCAGCGCTCCACGTCACGTGTGGCGCTAGAGGCAGAAAGTTCAAAAACCCAATGCCAAGGCCAGCATGGGACGCTGGGATTGACGTTGGTGATGCGATTTTGTCCAGCTTTGCCTGGGACAAAGTTATTTCGGCCTTAGACTAAGCCTATTGTTTGAGGGGAGACACCACTTTGAAGGGAGAATACACTCTAGAAACATCTGGGAGCAAAGAGATCTCTATTTTCTTCATCTTTTCTTAGTATTTTTAATTATCCAAGACTTATGAATTTGTTTGCTATTATCATGAGAGGATAAAACCCATAGTTTGGTTTTCTGTAATAGCTTTCATTAATGCAATCAAGCTTTCTTTCATTCTCAATTCTCATTTATGTTCTCTCAATTGTTCTTGACATTGGTTTTCCCGTACGACACTGACAATATCGTCTAGCGTACGGAGGGGGACCTCAGTTGGCCGACAGCAACTGCACTTACATCAGTTGATTAGCCTTAGTCGCTCTTCCAAGGAATCTCAGGAAGGCACCGCGTAACAGTTAATAGTCATGAATATTGTTGTTTAACGTTGACTTAACATTGATTAAAATTCACTAATATATAGTTGTTTCTTCAATTCTGTGATTAATTGCTTAATTGTATGGCCAGCATTCATGATCTATTTACTATCTATGATATGCTTGGAAAAGCCATGTTTAGATTAGAGAATAATTGAAGAGAGCACGATCTTAACTCTAAGGGGAGGGGGTGTGGTTAGGATAGGAATATACCTAGTCATCGTGCTTAATTAAATATCATAATCTTAAAGTGTTCTTAATAGATTGATTTCATAGGAATATATGCGTTAATCTTTCTTGAATAGGCGAGTAGTACTTCTAGAGAAGGCTACGAAAGCAATTGTTCGATTTATTAGCAACAATATGTTAATTGTATGAAAGGGAGAGTTAACTAAAACATAATAGGATTGATGAATCGGTCACAACCCTGGAATATTTGTCTCTACTGAATACACAAAAACCATTTCACTGCTTGATAATTTAGTTACTACTTAGAATTATAGTTTAGTATAATCACACTCTTGAACTCGAATTTGGCTCGACTGAATAACAATCTTGATGAATTTAGTGGGTAGTTGATATAAGTCTCCGTGAGTTCGATACTCAATTTATCATCTTATTACTTACACGATCACGTATAACTTGTATGTGCGTTTAGGAGCAACAAATTTTAATTTCTAATTAATGTCCAAAATTTTCTATCATTTGGTTTATGATTAAATCATCCATGGCAAACCACGAGAACAAAAGAAGAAGGGGGAGGAATGGTGGAAGAAGACGGGTGATGATAGAGAGTGAGGAATTAGATGGATTTTAATTAAAAGACGAAAACACCCCCACGATTAGTGAATAGTAGGAAACATGAATATAAGGGTATTTTAGGTAAAGTGAAAATGGGTACATAACTAACATATTACCTTTATGTAGTGTGTATATATATATATATATAATAGAAAATCTCAATTTTAAGGAATTGGATTAATATTTACAGTACTGGATGTAATAGTTCATATGTTAGGTATCTTTCAAATTTTTATAGTCATGCGCTTTGCTTTAAGGAAGCATGCATTTCAGTTCTCAATTTTCGATTTATGCACTAAAGATATTGTCCCTTTTTTAGTACTTTTCACTTTTAAAAAATGCTTATAAGATGTTGGCCAATTACATATGTCCACCCCCTTAAATGTGGCTTCAGTTTCCATTTTATCACTTCAACTAAGATCAGTACCTATTGAACACTCTAACTTATTAGAAAGTGTACCTATTAAACACTTCACTTTACCACAAGTCAAAAAATAATGTGTGTGTTAGTCACAAGTGGATGAGGTGGCAAAGTGACGAATGAGACAAAGACACATCGCATTTGGGTCCAAATAATCTTAAGAAAAAAAAATTATTTCCACATAAAGCCCTTCCCCTCCTATGCGGTTCCATCATCTCTCCATCCTTCGCTTCCCAGTTGCTTCTCCTTCACCATTCATTGTGGAGCAATCATCACCCACGTACAAATAATAATCACTCAATCACTTTTGACCATAGCTACTATCGACGGTGTGTTCTCCACCTAAAATTACCCTGACACAAGAACTCCACAAAAGAATGATGCCGATTTGATACTTGGACAAGTCAAACATGGAGAAAGATAAGAGAACTCATTCAAATAGTCAAATATAATGTTTTTTTCCAAATATATGGTCCTCTCTCTAGTAAAACGACAACGGGGAAATTACAGTAACACTGCAATAATATTATTTGTAAGTAGATACACAAAATAGCTTGAGTCATGCTAGGCACTATTCTAAGAAACTATTTCAACATTGTAAAATGCTTCCCCAGTATTAAACAAACTTACCTCTATTTTATTTAGAGGATACAAAAATCAACAATATATTTATATTACAATAATTCAAAAAGATTGAAAGAGAATAAGGACAAAGAAAATCTATAAACAAAATTGTAAATAAGAGAAGCTACAGGTGAAAGAGCTTTTTGTTTTTGATGATGGAGAACTGTGTAACCAATGGTGGCTATTTATAGTTGTAATTGCATGGATCTTTGATTTTGCATGGCAAAATCGTGGCAGAGGATTTTTCACTTTTTACACTTCTTTTGTCACTTAACATAGTCTTCTACAATGGCTAAGACATTTGTCCAAAAGGCTTTAAAATATTGCTATATTCCCCCACTATTTTAAATACCATTAAAAATAAACTTGCTGGATTTGTGTAATGACTCGACCGGTCATTTTGAGCCCTAGCGCGTCATTCAGCAGTCTGAGGTCATGAGCAGCTTCATTTCAGGTATTGTGACTTGTTCGCATGGTCAAAAATTTAAATTAAGGAAGATCGGAGTTAAACTTAAATGAAAATTCTCATTTGAGAAGCTTAAAGTTGAAAGAATGAACTAGGATTGGATTTTTGAGCAAATGACCTTGGAATCAAGATCTAAAAGTTCCAATAGGTTCGTATAATGATTTCAGACTTGGGCGTATGTCCGGTTCGGGTTTTGGATGACTCCGGAGCGTTTTGGCGCCTATTGTGGAAGCTAGCATTTTGAAAGAAATTTTATAAGTTTAGTTTGAAGTGCATTTCAGTGTTATCGATGTCCATTTGGGATTTTGAGATTGTGAATAGCTCTGTATGGCGATTCTGGAGTTGGGAGCACGATCGAAAGTGAATTCGGAGGTCCGTAGGTCATTTTGAAGCCATTTGGCTAAAGATAGAAATTTGAAGGTTTTTGAGGAGTTTTGACCAGAGGTTGACTTTTTGATATCGGGATCAGAATCCAATTTCGAAAGTTGGAATAGGTCCGTAATGTCAAATATAACTTGTGTGCAAAATGTTAGGTCAATCGAACGTGATTTGATAGGCTTAAGCATCGAAAGTAGAAGTTGGAAAGTTCGAAGTTCATAAAGCTTGAATTGGGGTGTAATTCGTTATTTTAGCATTAATTGATGGGATTTGAACCCTCAAGTAAGTCTGTAATGTGTTTTGGGACTGGTTGGTATGATTGGTTGGGGTCCCGGGGGCCTTGGGTGGATTCCGGGTGGCTAACGGATCAAATCCGGAATTTGAAGAAGTGATGAAGCTGCTGCTTCTGTATTTCCTCTTCTGCGGAAATGGGGACCGCAGAAGCGGTATCGCAGGTGTGAAGAGGAGACTGCAGAAGCGGTTTTGGTTGGAGCTGTAGGGATCCGCAGATGTAGTTGGGCTTCCGTAGAAGCGGACCGCACCTGCAATGTGGAGAACCGCAGAAGCGGAATTGACCAAGGGCGTGTGGACCGCAAATGCGGTCAAGGTTCCGCAGAAGCGGAAGGCTGATCGCAAAAGCTAAATGGGGAGGTCCAGTGGAAGTCGCAGAAGCAGCTATTGATCCGCAAAAGCGGGACCGCGGAAGCGGACACGGTTCCGCAAAGGCGAAAATTGCTGAAGACAGAAGGTGTTTTAAAATCGGAGATTTAGTTCATTTCCCTCATTTCTTCATGGCTTGGGTGATTTTGGGGAGCTCCAAGAGAGGGTTTTCATCATCAATGATAAGGTACGTTATCCCCACCTATTATGAGTTAAATACATTGATTATGTATGAATTTTTAGCATGTAAATGGGTAGAAAATTGAGGGTTAGAGAAAGACCTAGAAAATTTGTGTTCTTGGATTTTGACCACGATTTTGAGTATGAAATTAAGAGAAAATTATATATTTGAGTTCCTAAGGTCATGGGTAACCTTTATCTTCGAGAAATTTCGGATTCCGGGCATGTGGGCCCGAGGGCATTTTTATCAACTTTTCATTCGGGGTTAGGAATTATAATAAATTGGGTTTTAAAGTATAATTGAGCATATATTAATGGATTTATATGATCGTTGGCTAGTTTTGGAGCATTTTGCATTGGTGCAAGTCTTCGGAAGAATGTAGAATGTTGGTTGTGGATCTTCGGAGCGAGGTGAGTCTTCTTTTTTATCTTGTGAGGGGGAATTTACCCCATAGGTGAAGTGATTGATTATGTGCTCCTATTTTTGGGGGCTACGTACGCACGAGGTGAGGAGACTCCATGCATAGCTACTATTATGCTATTGTCCGGGTAGTTAGGACCCATCAGCATGTTATACTTGGATTAATTATGAACCCATCGATGACTTGGATTGTTTAAATCGCCTTTGATTAGTAAACGAATTTAAAAAAGAGATTAAACATCATTTACTAAATTGTTAAACAGAGAATTGGTTTTATTTGGATAATTATCCCCCGATAAAATTCTAATTGGCTATCTGAGCACGTATCTTATGTGTACCTACATCGCATGGATAATACGCGAGCAGGGTGATTGTTTATTTTATGTTGACCGCGTCGCAAGGATGATTTGCGAGCGGGGTAATAGACCACATTAAATTAATAAATGAATTTCTAAAAAGACTTAAGCTTCGTTTTTCTCAAATTATTAAAGAGAATTGGTCTTTCTTGGATAATTGCTTCATATTGACTTTTTGACTGATTGTCTCTCCGTGTGTGTTTATTTTGGAATGAGCCGAACGCCTCGGCAAATTAATAGATCCATCTATAGGCGCGCCGTCGACCCTCGGCAAGTGCACATTTATTTCTGTTGGATCGGGTCGTCGCTTCGGTATGATTTATGCATGCTTGTGTTGCTGTATAAATTTAATTAAGTTATTATTTCCCTTTTGTGGCTTAAAAATATTTGGATTATATTTAAACAGAAATTCTGGAAAGTTTTCCTATGAAATAATTACGTTTTTACTTGTTTCCTCTATCTGGATTAGAATCATGTTTATAAAATAAATCCACTGTTTAATGTATACATGTTAAGGATGAATCCTTATTGGACCATTAGAGAGCGTCAAAGTCAACCATCTCGTCTCTACCCCTTCGGGATTAGGCGGGATACTCACTGAGTACACGTTGATTACGTACTCATACTACACTTCTGTGCATTTTTGTTGCACATGTATATATACCTCTAGCAGCCTACGGGGCATAGCAACACGGACGTTTCTGGGACTAGGTGAGCTGCATTATTCGAGGCGACCGCAACTAGGGTAGTCCCTTCCAGTGTACTGTATTTACTTTCCGTCCACTGTATTCCGGATGGATGTTGTATTTTATTTCTCTTATCAGTAGTTGCTCATGTACTTGTGACACCGGGTTCTGGGGATGTATTTGGATTATTTGGAAATCTTAAAAGTTGTTTAAATATTTTATTTATTTATTTATTCGAAATAATACACTGATTCTTGTTTAAAACGTATAAAAGAAATGTTTTCCCAAAGTGTTAAAATGAGATTTAGTTAAGTATTTGAGTTGGCTGGCCTGATGGCAGTGTCCGGCGCCACCACGACCCTTAATAGATTTTGGGTAGTGACAATTTGTATGGTCCAAATGTAATAGGTTTGGTATCTTTTGGACTATAAACCAAACTTAGACCAATAAAACATAACTCACAGAATTACTGGTGTAATGTAATATTTCTACGAACCAATAATTCTTATTGTAAGTCAGAGATTTTATCAATCACATTTCGACCCTCGCAATTTTGTTGTTCAACACGGTTTTGCACCACTTAGGCCATGCACGTGCCTGGTTATTCATGTGAGCTCCAGAGATTAGGCCAAAATCTCATCGGAGCGGCTCCGCTCCACTCTCATATAGGTAAATTTATCAAGTGTATACTGCTTTTAAATACACTATCCATAAGGAATATGAATTCATTTAGAGTTATAACTCAACCTCTCAATTAGTAGCAGTCAACCACTCTCTTTTAGTGCTTTAGTGTCAATATTGACTTGTTATTACCCATATAAACCTATTTCATGGGATCTTCAATCACATAGGTTGGGTTACCATCTCTATTGACAACATGTCGGATTTAACACCATCTCTTTTGAAGTTTGAAGAATTAATTTTCTTCCCACAGGTTTAGTCAGAGGATCAACCAAACTTATCTCTGACTTCACATAGTCAATGGAAATTATTCCATCTCTTAACATATATTTTATGACATTCTGTTCTTTGTTCGTTTTTTGTTTTTCATGTTATTGAGATATCACTGCAACTCGTGTTATTTGAAAGTGATAGTCTCTAGACAATGCTATCTTGGTGAAATGGTATCAGTTTTTATAATTTTTTGACCGCTTTCTCTAGTCAATATATTCAAATGGCAGTAAGATTGTAAGCTGGCAATAAACGTTGTTAGCGCCTATGCGCCGCATTCAGTCTTATATGAAGAGGCTAAACGACGTTTCTGGGAGGGACTAGACAAGATTGTGCGATAGGTTCTGCGTGCTTAGAAGCTATTCATAGGAGGGGATTTCAATGGTCATATTGGGTCGATCACAGGTGGTTATGAGGAGGTGCATGGAGGCTTCGGTTTTGGGGAGAGGAACGGATGAGGTACCTTGTTATTGGACTTCGCTAAGGCTTTTGGGTTGGTGATTGCGAACTCTACCTTTGCGAAGAGGGAGGAGCATTTGGTCACTTTTTAAAATGCAGTGGCGAAGACTCGGATTGACTATCTCCTCCTCTTGAGGTGTGACAGAGGGTTATGCAAGGATTGCAAGGTGATTCCAGGTGAGATACTCACGATGCAACATAGACTGTTGGTGATGGATATTAGTATTAGGTTAAAGAGGAGGAAAAGGTATGCTCGAGGAAGACGGAGAATCAGGTGGGGAGCCTTAACTAAGGAAAAAGCCTAAGAGTTGGAGGGGCGATTGTCGGCAATGGGAGCTTGGAGGAGTAGTGGTGATACAAGCACTATGTGGTCTACAACATCAAACTGTATAAGGGAGGCTGTGAGAGAGGTATTATGGGTCTCGAAAGGTGCCTCTGGCGGCCACAAAGAAGACTGGCGGTGGAATAAAGTGGTCCAAGGTAAGGTGGAAGTGAAGGAGGAGGCGTACCTAAAGTTAGTGGGGACCAAAGGTGAGGAGAAGAGGCGAGTTAGCATGGAGAGTTATAAGGTAGCTAGAAAGAAAGCTAAGTTGGCGGTCACGGAAGCTAAGACTGCGTCTTATGGTCGTATGTATGAGGAACTGGGGGAGAAATCTGGGGAGAAGAAGTTGTTCTGGCTAGCTATGACGATTCGGCTCGTCGTCACGTGAGTTACCACCCCGTTTTCCCCTTATTGTGTTGCTTCATGTTTCAATATCAGTATTAGAGTCGATCAGGTGTATTTGAATTGGTTTTTGTCAAAAATAAGGCACATAGCCTCTTAGAATGAAGCTTGTTTTGGAAAAGTCAACCAGAAGTTGACTTGTGAGTTAGAGGGCTCGGAAGGGATTTCTGGTGGTTCGGTTAGCTTCAGCGGTTGATTTGTGACTTAGAAGTGCGATCGGAATTGAATTTGGAGGTCCGATGTAGAATTAGGCTTGAATTGGCGAAGTTGGAATTTTGGCGAATTCCGGTTGATTGGTGAGATTTTGATCCAGGGGACGGAATGGAATTCTGAGGGTTGCAGTAGCTTCGTTAGGTGATTTTGTGTATGTCTGCAAATTTTCAGGTCAATCGGACGTCGTTTGTTCGGGTTTTTGATCGAATGTGAGATTCGAAAGTTTTAGTTAATCTTAGGCTTGAATCCGTCGTGATTTGATGATTTTTGTGTTAATGATCATGTTTTTATGATTGGAACAAGTTCGAATGAGGTAATAGAACATATCTGTATTTTTGGTTGAGGTCCCGAGGGCCTCGGGTTGAATTCGGGTGGTTGAACGAGAGAATTTGGAGTTTGAAGTTTGTTGGTTTTGCGTTGCAGCAGGTATTTCCGCATCTGCGGAAGGGAGACCACAGATGCGGCTCCGTAGAAGCGGAGAATTCTCCGCAGGTGCGAAATTTGGTGAGTCCAGCAAGTTCCGCAGAAGCGAAAATTAATTCGCAAAAGCGAGTCCGCATAAGCAGGAAAATGATCGCGGAAGCGAAATGGCGATGGCTTGGGAGGTTCCGCATAGGCGAGTTCGCAGAAGCGGACTATTAACCGCAGAAGCGGTTTGGGATGAGATGTGATCACGCCCAACTATGCCTTATAAAAAGGACAATGCGGTCGCTGCAAATATAATCCGGTTTACAAGTCCG
>MU682573.1:6283-28254 GCA_026770625.1 Nicotiana glauca
TTCGACCCTCAAGGGATCAACAGTAGTTCCCTTTCCCTCTTGGTGACTCATACCTCTAACCTAATGGTTGGAGGTGAAGGTGTTCTATCACTAAGAAAAATCCACCCTTGTCACCATATTCGTGGTTTAAAATTGTGGTATCACGCTTCCTTCTACTTTCGGCACCTCGAGAATGTTATGCTATATTGACTGTTTGGAGATACTGTATGATTGTCACTGTCAAGTGTTGTACTTCTGCCGTATGTTTAATAAGGTTATCTAGGTGCCTTTGGGAACTTTCTTTGTTGCCATATGCGCAGAAGTCACAAAATTTGCCGGAAGAAATGCAGGAGATAGGAAGATACAGGAAAATGCATATGATAAAAATTGCAGGTGCAGTTCTTTGAGCAAAAAGTTCTGTGATGTAAAATACCTTCTTAATCTTCAATTGCTTGCTTTGATGTGAACTCCAGTAGGTTAGAACCCTAGAGAGCGTCTGCTACTGCTGATTTGACTATATGATTTTCTTTTTCGTAGTATTATATAGACCAAGTCTGATACCCTTTCCGCAGAAACTAGAGATTCATATCTTTTCCATGAAAATGATTAGCCAGAGCTCACTACTTCCAATTAAACAGCAAGGAGAAAAGATGGACCGTTATTATTTGTAGACTTGGGAAACCAAACTAGATCATTTATTCGTGGGGTACTTTGGACAGTAAAATAAAAAGCATTCATCCTTTTATTGGCTGATAAAATAAAAGAGGCCTTGTGATACGTGCCGCTATGTTTGTATAATGCCAACTTCCGGTCTGCTCTCGAAAATCTTGACAACTTATATCTACCTAGTTGAGAGTACTCTAGTCTCGATTAAACTAACAGATCTCTCTAGATGGTTCAATTTCCTTCTCACCCAAGGGAGTTAGTCATGTGTATTAAAGCCTGATGGATTTTACACCTCATGGTTTCAGATGGTTGCCCTCTGTGTGCTACTTTTAGATAAGCAACAGTCTTTTCAATTAGTCTTCTTAGTTAATTACCTATTGGCCAATCAAGATTGTCTCCGGCTCTCTTATTTACCTTTTCGGTTGTGGTCCATGCGATAGAACGGATTAGGGTCCAGATCAGCTCCTTGGAATCGCTGTGTCGCAATTTTCCGAATATCACATAGATGTAAATTTGACTTGCTAGTTGATGCATAAGGACCTTTGTTGCTAGATAGGAATATCTGTTGGGGAATTAATAGATCAGTATCTTACGTCCTATGACCAGATTTAAATTCTTTTTCACTTGTCCTATTCCTAAATGAAGTTCCACGATATTGCTGAGGAACTTCAATCTTTTTAATAGTTATCTATTGTCATGAAATCAGCCAGTCGATCGAATTAGAATATTGGAATTTATTTCAACTGCTTAATTCCTGTTATCCTAAGTTTGCTGACCTTAGATGCTTGTACAATAACTGGTTATTTAGTCAAAGAATGTTGAATATGCTATTGACTATTCACTATGCAAGTGGAGTTCATTATTGTCACCAGAGAATATTAGATCGTTTGATCTGGTACTGGTCTGTATTGATTGTTCTATAATCATTCAGTAGTGTCCAATAGTTTTGCATTTTACTGCAATTTATGGTATGTTCAGTCGTATGACATTAACTTGTTTTTGGAGCTTACAGAGTAAAGGAAAGAAAAGATGCAGTTTATATATGATATCTGCTTTTCTACCTTTCCTTCCATTTATCATCTCGACCATCTTTCTAGAACCCTGATAAATTCTGGCTACAGGGTCTGGCGAGCTAAGCCCTGCCAGTATCCACTCATTACAAGGAGTAGGGAGTCAAGACGTTGGTTCGTCCGGGTCAAAAATGAGAGAGATTGTAAACAGGCTGTCGGGAGGTGATATGGACAGTAGTCCGTCTAAGAGGCTTGATGCAGCAAAACGTCAGGCAAAGGAAACCGGAGCAAACGCGTTGGGAGATATGCCATGCGTTTTCACAAAAGGAGATGGTCCTAATGGTAGAAGAGTAGATGGCATATTATACAAGTACGGGAAAGGGGAGGAGGTAAGGATTATGTGCGTATGTCACGGTAGTTTTCACTCACCAGCCGAGTTTGTCAAGCACGCTGGAGGCACTGACGTTACTCACCCTCTCAAGCATATAGTTGTAAACCCCAATGCTTCTCCCCTCCTGTGACTGATACCACAGGGTTCCGGAGGAAGAGGATATCGTAGAATACTTCATGCGAACCAGTAAGAACTTTTTCATTTCCATTCTTGTTTTTTCTATTCCTCTTTTTAAGAGTGAGATATATGTATCGAGTCGTGCACATGTTGGAGGGATAATGGTCTAAAGAAAAAGTTATTGTATTTACATTTACGGATTCTTTTTAGGAAATTCAGAGGAATGAATCTTGCATGATATCATGGTCTTCTCTAATCTGGACCCTGTTGATCCTTACCATAGTTTGGTTTGTATATATATCCAAGTGTTCTACATGGTTTCTGTATATTGAAAATGTTTAAAAAGGCAGTCGGGCGAACTAAGCTTCCGCTATGCGCGGGGTTCGGGGAAGGGCGGGACCACAGGGGTTAATTGTACGAGCGTGAATTTCTGCTTGTTTCCACTTTCTGATTTGTTATAACTCCAAGACTCATATTTAATGAGTAGTGTTTTAGAGTTTAGGATCTGGGGACCATATTGCATAATTGCATCATATTGTGCTGTTGAGGTAAAACAGTAAGTGTTTGTTGGCTGCAATTATAGGTGGTCCTTATATGTATTCATTACATGGATTAGGAACATGTGGTTGGATTCAGAATTTGGTTTTGTTCCTTTAAATAATGATAGTGGTATTAAACAATACATATTAAAACGTGTCTTTTGAGAAATGTAATTCACACAGTAAATAATCTTGATTTGTCTAATGTTGGCCCTGTCTAATCTTGGTTGGCCAAAATACAATACTGACTCGTCTGTTGAAACTAATTATATTCGTAAAAATTGCACGGGGCGCTCTTCATTTAACCTATACCTATTTTTTTTTAAAACTTTTATTTTGTACCTACTTTTTAAATATGCCAAATACATAATTGGGTCCTTAAACTTGGCTTTTTTTGTCACTTGGGCACTTAAACATAGAGTTGTTCCTATCAGACCCTTCAACTAAATCACATATGTGCCAATTAGGCACTTTGTAGACCATCTCAGAAAAACTTTTATAAAAATTATTGGATATGTAATTAGCTGCAGTTGTATATTTGATAGCTTTTAAGACTTTCTTCAATAACCCGTCATCTCCGATGGTCACATCTCTGGCATCTCCACATTGAACCTTGTCCTGGAGTACAAGTAAATGAGTGTCATCATACTGTCGCTCCCAGATACGATCAAATAAGGAAGATCGGGAAACCACACAAGCTAGGACCCGACTGGGCTCCGAAAGATCCAATCTCACAAACTGGCTGGCTAAGGCCTGAACATCTATCGTCATCGGCCTCTCTGAAGCTGGTAAATATGCCAAACTATAATTTATAATAAATATTACATAATTTAAGTTATAGCTAAAACTATAAAAAATATCAATAATAAAAAGTATTGAATTGAGGAGGAAATTAAAAATTCAAGGGCAAAAAAAATATTGTGTAGGATGGGGGAGGGGGAGAATGATTATTGATCAAAATTGAGGGAGGAGTTTGATTTTTAACACAAAGTTGAAAGGGTAAACGATTTTCACCCGACAAACACTACCTCACGAGCTTACTTTTCGAGAGTTGGGCCCAAGTTTTGAAAAGATAACTAGATAATAAAAGTTCCCCTTATGTAACAATTCAAGAATTTAACTCAGCTAATTACGCATTTCAGATGGTATGTTGGCAATGGCCTTCAGTTTAAGTTTTATTGTCACCCATCGTAAACAGAAGCGTATCCAGAATTTTGAGATCATGAATGCACCATTAGGGGTGTCAATAGTTCGGTTCGAACGGGTATTTTATAAAATTTATACCATACAAATTTTTCGATTATTCTATTATGTATAACCAAAATTAAACTTTTCGAAACCGTCCCAATCATGTCGGTTTCACTTCGGTATCGGTACGGTTCGGTTAATTTTCGGTATTTTTTTGTAAATGCCATATAATATTCACTAGTACAAGTAGAATGCAATAGCATATGTTCTTTTACAGGACTTACCAAAAGTTTCTGGACATTTTTACTGTTTAAAGGGTGATAAATTAAAAAATATATAAAAATGGCTAGTGTATAGATCCATCAACTATTCGACAGCAACGTAAAAGAAATCAAGTAAAAGCAAAGAAAATATAAATCACACGAGTGGCAAAAGATATAAATCACACGAGTAAAATTAATAGTAGCTAATATTCGAATCATTAATTTGTTAGTTATCATGAAAGTTTGGAGAATTAATCGGATTGGTAATGCTGTCAAGAATCAAGATGAGAAAGTAAAGGAAAACGAGAAAGGAGCAAAAAAGAAGAGTAGAAAACGTAGAATGAAAACAGGAGAAGAAAGGAAGAGCTTAAATAAAAAACTTCTTGTGTGCCCATCTGACCGAGGCACCAAACCCGTTGCTTTGACCATGGGAGCCAACTGCACTGCATAGCAAATCTCGTCAAAAAAGTATACAGGAAATACATATAATCTATCAAGTAGGATGAGTGCACGTGCACCACTTTCCTTAAGGTAAATCCGCCTCTGATCATAAAAATGAATGCTCGTATATTTGTGCCGTCACAAAGAAGGAAGAAAAAAAAAATAGTTTCATCTGTCGACATATATTGTAATTATAATATAAAGTAAATAAATATATATTGGTTCATATCGTATAGGTTTGTAGATGAGGTGATTATGATTACACGATTGAACATTTATTTATCAAGTAACTTAAACAGACTCTATGAACAAATGATGTTAATTTGGACCTTCTAACAGGGGTGGGTTTACCTACAAAAATTGGGTGCTCGACCGCCCATTATCCTCGATTCGAACTCTGTATATATAGAGAATTTAAGAAAAATGATATAATAAAACAGCAAACACCTAGGTAACAAAGAGCCTGGTGGGTGCTTTGGTTTATGATGGATGCTAGTGCGCTATAAAAGTCAAGGGTGAGGGATCAATTTGCTTTAGAAAAACAAAGAATCCTTCTAGAACCGTAAAATTCACTGATCTTTAATTTTCTTACTAATTGTGTTATCCAAAACAGTTTCACGGGTTCTATAATATTAGTATCATGGTTTTCTAATTAATATTTTTTTCATTGTATTTTAATAGTTGTATACTTATATGATGGGATTGATAGTAACTTTACGCCAAAAAAAAAATTAAGTATCCACGAATTTAAAATCCTGGATCCGCCACTATCGTCTAACTTGTAACAGAGTTCAGCTTACTTTAAAAGGGGAGTTCGGTACACAAATAATTTCACATTCACACAGGTTTGGAGGAACGTCCACATCACAATAGATATCATGTAGATAACTTATCCTAATGCAAATACTAATAACTGCTTCCGCGGTTCGAATTCGTGAGGTATAAGTAGTAAGGAAACAATTTTACCTATAGTTCAGCGTGCTTTAGACTGTACCTACATTGCATAGTCAATATTTATCTAACTGTACTAACTGCTAAAGCATGGTCCCTATAGATAAATGTCTGTGGTGTGTTGTAAACTAAAGACTCATTTTAAAGGAGTAGTGTCTAGGGGTGGGCATAAAATCCGAAAAATCGAATTCCGAACCGGACCGAATTAATTCGGTATTTCGGTTTCGGTTTTTTTCGGTATTTCGGTCTAATTCGGTATTTCGGTATTTCGGTACGGTCCTCGGTATTAGAATTTTGAAATTTTGGTATACCGAATTACTGAATTTTTAAAGATATTTTTTTAAGTTGGACCTATATCTCACTACCCACTGCCCAGCCCCAGCGCCCAAGCAAGCCCAAACGTTTTAATTTAATTCCCAGCGCCCAGCCCAACTGCCCAAGCTTACTCTAAAGATTAGGGCTTACTTAGACTTGTCGAATCTCAGTTCTCTTTTCCTGTTTTCATCTTACCTTGTCTAAGCATCTGATGACTGTAGAGGCAATGTCTTGGTACATTGTGATTGTAGTCAATTGACAAAACTAATTGAATTCTATTATCTTTTCCAATTCTTGTTAGCTGATTATGTTAGTGTCACTGTGGGAGCGCAAGTTCTTATATATTAGGCTAATGAGTGTTTTGCCAAATTATAATTACATTGGCTTTGTGAAAGTGATTTTCTTTTAAGTGCAGATATTTCTCATTCTGTAATTGTTTATAAGTTGTTCTACACATCCTAATTTGAGTGCAGATTTTCTTTGGTACTTAGGTTGCACAGCTCCTTACTTCCTTCAACACTAATAACTGAATAAGCAATAACGAGTGACAGTTACTAACAGAAACATCGTTGTTTTTTATCAGCATTTCGTTGTTCCTTTCTCAGTGAATATTAAACCGAAACCATAACGAAATCGTAACGAACCAAAATAATAAATACCGAACCATACCGAAATATTTTGGTACGGTATTTGGTATACACAACTGATAAACCGAATACCGAAATACCGAACCGAAATTCTTAAATACCGAACCGAAATATCGAATGCCCACCCCTAGTAGTGTCTAGAGATTTCAGAATTTGGGGACCATTTGACCATTATATTGCCCGAGGTCAAGCAATATTGGATTTCCTTTTTTAAATTGATTGTGCTGTTGGGGGGAGCAAAAGTGTTTGTTGGCTGCACACGTATCGTTCAAGGACACGTGGTTCCTATTAGGGACAAAAAGTTATCCGAATTCCAAAATAATAATAGTATCACATAAAATAAAAGTTTATATAAACACAAATAATAATAGTATCACATAAAATGAAAGTTTATGTAACAGAGGAAATACAAATACAAACAGTGTGAACAGCAAAATATCCGATAATACATTCTCACGCTATTTCTCCGACTCATGGTCGTCCCACCTATGGTTGTATTGGAAAAAATTAAGTTAACATATTGAATTAATTATGTGATGATATGTCAAGACATGTGGATCAATAAAAGAGTGATAGCTGGCAAAGGATAGCTGAAGAGACACGAACTCTAACAGGCATGGGCAGAAATTCAAGAAAACAGGGAGAAACGGTTACTCAGACCTCTTGGTAATTTGAAGAGGTATCGGGGGAATGAACCTACTTAGCAAAAAGTATATATACATATTATCCGTAGTTAATGAGCATCAATGATGGAAAATATTATAGAATCTTCACGAAACAGTTACAATTGTAAATTATAACGTTACATTAAGTATCATTAATTGCTCATAATGACTCTGTATGAGAGGAAAGAAACGTATTACTTAGAAATAGCTATAAAAGGAGAGAAATAACATTTGTAAGGACACAAAATATTATTGGAATACATCGATATACTTTGCTTTCTTTTACCTATTCAGCTATTGTTTAAATAAATTCTTCTTATTTATTCTATATTTGATTATCAGTAACTCGAGTTCTTCTAAAAATAAAGCTTTGACCGAAATTCCTATTTTCTGGTTTAACAAATTGGTTCAATTACCGGGAATCTGATAATCTATTACTTTCTAAATCGACTTTTTCTCAAATCAATCATGTCGAATGTCAATGACAACAATCAAGGAGACCATCAACACAAGGAGAATCTGCAAGGCGATGGAACTCCGGTCCCTTCCTCATGAAATTCTCCTCGACATTCTCGAGAAGGAACTCCTGATGCATCTCGGTCAAATGTGAATGATCAGTTTGAAAATTATGAGGCTATTAATGAAGCTTTGAAAAAGTTAACCGCTCAACAGGTCAGCAATGCTCTTGAGGCCTTCGCTAACCAGCTCCCAGTTGTGCCGCCAGCATCAACTCTAAACAACAACACCTTAGAAAATCCTCGCTAAGGACTCGTTAACTCGGGCAGTGGAGGAACTCCTAGCAAATCCCGTGATGGAGGGTCAGGTAACCCAGTTAATTCCAATTTACAAAATTTAGTACCAACTTTACAAAAACATCTCAAGGAGCAGAGCGACTGCATAGAGCAAATACCTGGGGTGTCGCCTATAATCAAAGGAATAGATATAGACAAATACTCACAACAACCTTGGAAGCCAAGTGCTGCTCCTCTACTAATTCCGAAGAAATTCAAGGTGCCCCATATTTTGAAATATGATGGAACAACTGATCCACGAGATCACGTAACTGGATTCACAACTGGTGTAAAAGGCAACGACTTGACCAAACAAGAAATTGAATTAGTACTAGTCAAAAAATTCGGAGAAACACTCATTAAGGGAGCATTAACATGGTATTCTCTTTTACCTGAAAATTTTATAGATTCTTTTGCTGAACTTGTAGATTCATTTATCAAAGCACACTCAGGAGCTCAAAAAGTTGAGAAAAGAATGGAGGACATTTTCAAAATAAAGCAAGAAGATACGGAGCTGCTCAGGGAACTCGAAGAGAGATTCCAACGTGAGAGGATGATGTTGCCACGTGTACCAGATAACATGGCAGCTATGGCATTTGCCAACAATCTAAATGAAAAAGTTCAAAATCCACGAGGAGACTCAAGGAACGTTTACGAGAATCTCCAGCAACAACTTGGAATGATGTTTATAACAGATACATCACGAAGCTACGGATAGAAGAAGATACCATCATTCAATCTCGAAGGGATGAAAGGATAAGTTCAAGGCGAGCTGAAACTGAAAAAAGGTCCAGAAAAAATAGGTACGAGCCTTACATGGGACTAGCAGGAAGAGACTCACAATAAAAACAGGAAAACTCAAGGTACGATCATAGATCAAGAGATAGAGAGTCAGGTTCATCATCAAGATTCGGAAAAGAACGAAACACGCGAGATGATGACAAAAGCTCGAAGGCAAAGATCAGCGGTTACAGTTTTAATGCTAGCACATCCGAGTTGGTAGTTGTTTTAAGGAGCATGAGAGACAAGGTACGCTAGCCAAAAGAAATGAGATCAAACCCGAACAGGCAAAATCCTGATTTTTGGTGCGAGTTCATCACGGTCACAAAATGGCGGATTGTGGATTGCTGCAAGGTAAAGTAGAACATTTATTGAAACAAGGATATTTAATTGAATTATTTAGTGAAAAGGGAAAGCAGACATATATGAAAAATAGGCAGGAGCCCCCAAAACCCCCTTGACCAAAAAGGGCAGTTAATGTCATAAGTGGAGGCGAAGAGTTCAATGACGTAACATATACAATAGCGAGGAAGGTGTCAAAAATAACAGTTACACACGGGAAGCGAGTTCGACAGGTTTTGGAAGAAGATAGTATTACATTTGATAATGCAGATGCAGATGGCGTGCTAACCCCATATAATGATGCACTGGTAATATCTTTACTTGTAAATGACACTAATGTGAAACGAGTTTTGATTGATCCAGGTAGTTCTGTGAATATCATTCTGTTAAGAGGGGTAAATGAGATGCAAGCTAATGATAAGCTAATACCCAAGACTCATACATTGTCCGATTTTGACAACTCAAGTGTCGTACCTAAAGGCGAGATAATACTCACCACATTCGTTGAAGGAGTAATCAAAGATACCAAATTTCAAGTGATAGAAATGGATATGGCTTATAACATGATTCTTGGTAGACCATGGATTCATGAGATGGATGATATTCCATATGCTTTGCATCAAGTTATCAAGTTCCCTTCACAATGGGGAATACGGAAAATCCGTGGTGACCAACAAGAGTCTCGGAGAATTAATTCCTTAGCAGATTCAAGCACAAAAAATGAAGAAAAATAGCAATTACGGAATCCAGTTGAGGATGCTGCAACGCAAGCCTAAACTAGGTATGAGCGAACATATGTAGACTCGAGGCCTGATACCATCCAAAAACCAGAGGAAAATGAAAACACAAAAATAACGATTGAGGAATTGGAAGCTGTAATACTATTTGCACCCTGACCTGAAAAGAAAGTCTACATCGGGACCAACCTAAGCCTAGAAATGAAAGGTAAGTTGACTGAATTTTTAAAAACTAATGTAGATTGTTTTGCCTGGTCCCATTCTGAAATGAGAGGAATACCTCCGGAAGCGACGACCCACAAATTAAACGAAGATCCATCATACACACCTGTCAAGCAAAAGAAAAGAAAACAAGGATCTTTAAAAAATAAGGTGATTCAAGATGAGATGCAAAAACTTTTAAAAGTGAGTTTTTGTAGATTATACTGACTTAAATAAAGCTTGTCCTAAAGAATCTTTTCCATTACCGCATATAGATCAACTAATTTATGCTACCGCAGGACGTGAATTATTAAGCTTTTTAGACGCATATTCAGGGTATAATTGGATAAATATGAATCCTATAGATGAAGAAAAGACTTCATTTATAACAAACAGGGGGACTTACTGTTACAAAGTAATGCCATTCGGTCTCAAGAATGCTGGAGCCACATATCAAAGGCTGGTGACCAAAATATTTCAAGAACATCTAGAGAAAACCATGGAGGTTTATATAGATGATATGTTGTTCAAATCACAACAAGTAGGAGATCATATTCAACACTTGTCTGATACATTTCAAATTCTTTGTAAATTTAACATGAAATTAAATCCTGAGAAATGTGCATTTGGAGTTTCGTCAGGTAAGTTCTAGGGATTTTTTGTTTCTAATCGTGACATTGAAGTAAATCCCCCGCAGATTAAAGATATTGAGGAAATTTCGGATATACTGACGAGTAAAAAAGAAGTACAGAGACTGATAGGAAGAATAATTGCTTTGGGAAGTCTATTTCCAAGTCAAAAAAAATGCTTCAGGTTCTTTTCAGCCCTAAAAAAGCAAGATTAATTTGAATGGACTGAAGAATTTCAACATACACTTCAAAATTTGAAAGTATACTTGTCAAATCCACCGTTGCTCGCAAAACTAAAAGATGGAGAGAAACTACTTATCTACCTTGTTGTTTTAGAAGTGGCAATAAGTCTGTGTTAGTTCGAGAGGATCAAGGTAAACAATCTCCGACTTATTATGTTAGCAAGTCATTATTAGATGCTGAGACTCGGTATCCTCATCTAGAAAAACTTGCACTTACGTTAGTTATGGCATCTAGGAAGTTAAGGCCTTATTTTCAGTGTCATCCTATCTCTGCAGTAACTGCCTACCCCTTACTTAATATACTGCATAAGTAAGAATTATCAGATAGGCTAGCCAAATGGGATATAGAGCTAAGCGAATATGACATAACATATCAACCAAGAACTGCAATACAGTCACAAGTTTTAGCAGATTTTGTGGCAGATTTTAGTCAAGGGATACAACTAGAAACAGAAAAAGAACTACATGTATTTAACGGGTCTAATACAGGTACTTGGACTTTATTTACCGATGGTTTATCGAATATAAAAAGAGTAGGTCTAGGCATTATTTTGGTACCACTTACGGGAGAAATCATATGACAAGCCATAAAATGCCATCCTGTTACTAACAATGAGGCAGAATATGAAGTTGTGATTGTAGGTTTAGAATTGGTACGAGAACTCGGTACAGAACATGTCATAATCAAAAGCGATTTACAACTCGTAGTTAACCAAATGATGGGGACTTATATAGCTAGAGAGGCAAGGATGCAACAGTACTTGGAAAAGGCACGAGATTTAGTCAGGCAATTCCAAACTTGGAAAGTCATGCAGATACCAAGAGAACAAAATGCCGAGGTAGACGCTTTAGCTAATCTCGCATCCGCCGTGGAAGTAACAAATGTAGAAAATGCTTCCGTGATACATTTGTTTCATTCAATGCTTGATCAAGATAAAAACGAGGTAAATTGCAATAATTTAACTTGGGATTGGAGAAATGAAATTGTCAATATTTTGCAGTATGGAATACTTCATGAGGATAAGAAAAAAGCTCAAGAACTTCGCAAAAAAGTTGCTCGCTACTGTTTAAATCAAGACAATCTTTATCAAAAAATGTTCGGTGGTCCTCAAGCAAGATGTCTCGGGCCTTCTCAAACATAATACGTGATGAGAGAAATACACGAGGGACATTGTGGAAATCAAGTTGGAGGAAGATCTTTGGTAAAAACCATAATTAGAGCTGGCTATTATTGGCCAAAAATGGAAGAAGACGCGGGAAATTTTGTGGCAAAATGTAACAATTGCCAAAGATATGGTAACAACATGCATCGACCAACCGAATTATTACATCCGGTCATTGCACCATGGCATTTATGAAGGGGGGAGGGGATGGATATAGTAGGTCCGCTACCACAAGCCAAAGACAAGGTAAGATTTTTGTTAGTGCTCACTGACTATTTTACTAAGTGGGTAGAAGCGGGAGCTTTCAAACGGGTACGAGAAAAGAGGTCAGAAACTTTATCTGGCAGAACATCATATGCCGATCCGGGGTACCGAAGGAAATCGTATGTGATAACGGCCTACAATTTATAGGTACACAAATCACAAAAAATTTCCAAAGTTGGCGAATTAGAAGGATTACTTCAACTCCTTACCATCCGATGGGTAATGGACAAGCTGAATCAACAAATAAATTCATTATCAACAACTTGAAGAAAAGACTAGAAGAATCTAAAGGTAATTGGATAGAGATACTACCTAGAGTCTTATGGGCTTACCGAACAACAACAAAAACAAGTACGGGAGAAACACTGTTTTCACTTGTATACGGAGCTGAAGCCTTAATTCCATTCGAGATAGGGGAATCAAATACGAGATATACACAAGCTACTAAGGAATCGAACGAAGAAGAGATGGGGGTAAACCTGGATTTACTTGAAGAAAGGAGGGAAATTGCATTAATAAGGGTGGCAGCACAAAAACAAGTTATGGAGCGGTATTTCAATCGAAAAACTCGTCTCAGATACTTCAATATTGGGAACTACGTACTCAAGAGAGTTTTCCAATTTGCGAGGGCAGCCAATGCAGGAAAGTTAAGTCCATCTTGGGAAGGACCTTATAAGATTCATGGTACCGCAGGAAAAGGAGCATACAAGCTTGAAACATGGGATGGCAAGATCCTACCTTCAAATTGGAATATTGTTCATCTAACGAGATAACACTTCTAAGGAAAGGAGATACTCACGGGCAGGTATCCTCACTAACAATTTTTATTTTTGAATTAATAAAATTCTACTAACGATTTTAGATGATAGGCAAAAAGTTAGCCCGCACTAAATGATGAATTACGACCTGAAAGACACGTGAACAGAATATAATTCCCGATCTAGGATTACAACTATTATGATGGAAATTTAAATGGGTTAAACAGTCTTCATAAAATCGTACCTTCGAGTCCCGTATGTTTTTCTTTTTCAGGAAAAAGACCGCATGAAAGGAATAATCAAGTGCTCGAGATTTCATACTTCAAAGCTCAAACACTTGGGGTATTATATATATACATATGATATATGTATAAGGAAGGCAAAGAAGACAGAAAACAATTAGATTTCAAGTCAAGCCTAAAAGTTTAATCGTCAAATATCAGGTTCAGAGCGAAGTCACGAGCCAATTACACAAGCCTAATAAAAAACCTGTGAAGAGTACACTCGTGGATATAGATTTCAAAATCTTACGATATTTAGGTTAAAGGCAGTATTTAGCTATGGTTCATAAAGAAACCCTTGAATTTTCTTTCTTTTTTGTAAATCTGTTATAAAGAAAACTATTACGAGAGAGTAATAGAAGACATTTAAATACATGTAAGATGTTATTTAAACTTGACAAAGTTCGAGTGAAAACTTTATCAAAGTTATTTCAAGAAACATGTATGTTCCTAGTGTTGTATATAAAAGGGTCCTCTTTTATAAATTCATGTTTGATTCAAAGATCCATGAATTTATAAAAATGCAAAAAGTCAAAAGGGTAATACAAAACTCTACGAATTAAAAAACAAGACCTTGGACTTATAAAAAACAAAAACAAGAAAGAGTAAAACAGAAACTCGAGAGAATTGAGTTGAAACGAAAACTTTATAATATTAAGTTTAAACTAAGTATGAACTTAGTCATAAATTGATTGTCATTTTTACAAAAAAATTTCCAAAAAGACCTGGGAACTTGTCACCACAAAAAATATAACCCCCAAAATGAGACCAGGGTTAAAATTACCACATATTCCACCAAAAAGGAAAAAAAGAGTCAAATTTCACAAGTAAACTTTCATTGTGGACCAGGAGAAGGGTTCAAAATGGCATTATCAACAACAGAAGGCTCGACTTGATCTGAAGGAGCTTGGACATCCATCGCACTAGGGTCAGCTTCAACATGCTCGGGAGTATCTGCCATGGGAGAAGAAAAACTTTGGCCTTGCTGAGTTTTCTCAATGGTTTTTTTCTATCTTAGCTAACTCAGCATCCAAGTTAAAACTCTCTTGGCTAGCCTCTACAAGGGTATCATGGCACGTGTTCAAAATAGCCCAACTCACTTCAACAACAGCTTTGTCCTCAAGAGCCTCATAGTCTATTTCCCATCGATCAATTTCACTCTTGAACTCCTCCCTTTCAGCCAAAGCAGCATCATAAGAAGATTGCAAAGGGGCAAGCGAACTCTCCAAAAATTTGACCTTATCAGAAGGCACACAGAGTTCTTCTTGGGTCTGGGTGAGTGTTTGAACAAGTTCACCTGCATAAACTTCTTTCTCGTTCAACAAGGCCTCCAAACCTCTGATCTCTTCGGTGGCTTTGGAGAGTTGTCCAGAAAATGATGACTCGAGGAGATTTTTATCCTTGCCTGCCCGATTGGAAGAAGCTTTTTCAACTGCCAACTCCGAAGTCACTACCTTCAACTGTTGCTCTAAGGTACATTTGCTTTCTTCTAAAATTTCCATCTCAAGCTGAAGACTTTCATATGTTTCTTTTCAATTGTCTGCCTCAATTTGGTAATCATGCATCAACTGCTCTGTATGGGAGACCCTTTTCATCATCTCCGTACCAATGAGATTGATATAAAAAATGATAAGAATCTTAGTAAAATTAGAATGGAATAAAGCATGAAAAGAAATCAATACCTTCAATGACGATTGCACAATATCATTCATTCAAGTCAAAGAACTATGACTTTCTAGTTTGTACTTTTCAATCGGACCAATCAAGGTTTCAACTATACATCATCTCGACCTGACTTTTTCAAAAGACTACCATCGGCAGGGACCTCAGTGGTAATCTGCTTCATCACTCTATTTCCACTAGAAGAGCCAACTTCAGTGCGAGAAATAGTAGTAGTGGGGATTGTAGAGGAAGTCATAATAGCTTGAAGCGCGACAGAAATAGCAGCAGTAGAAATAGGTAAAGAGCATTCCACTGGGCCAGACACGGAGAAAGAGGCAAGAGGTACTTCATCAGACACCAAATCAAAATTTTCACTATCAAACCCATGTGAAAAAAGTTGTTCAACAGAGTCTCGAGCTGCCATAGGAATATCATTGTCAAAACTCACTAAGGTGGCTTTAACAGGCTCGATCACAGGAATAGAACGGGGAGGAGTAGCTTCATCATCTGAAAAGACGCGTCTTCTGGACCGCGAACTTCTAACCAAAGAACTTCCATCATGTTCCTCTTCCTCCTCAGAATCCTGAGATGCATCAGCTTTCCTTTCGATCAAGAACTCATGATTATCTCCCGGGCTCTTTCCAAAGAAACCCTGGAATCCACAATTGAATCGGAACTTACACCACGAATAGGAAACCCTCATAAAAAGTAGGGTTAAAAACATTCTAAAGGAAATGTAGACAAAAATAGAAAGGGAAAAAAGTAAAGTTTTACCATGAGTTTTAACCTTCCAACCAAACCTGTTCGAAAGGTATTTTCAAGATCTAACCTTCATTGGAGGAATGGTCAACAACTTCACTACCCAACCCGGAAATTGGGAATCTCTTCAATGGTTCCCATGGTTTCTGAAGAAAAGAGAATGTGAAATAGTCATGGGAAAAACAAACCCTTTCAAAACAAAAAAAAGGGAAAATGAGAAGAGAGAAAGTTGAAAAGTAAACTTATGTGCAAAATTCCACTTTTCAGGGAATAGTATATTTTCTTCACCTACTAAACCTACAGTAGGAGCAGCGACAAAACTGACATACCAGCCATGGTCCTTATCATCCTCGGGGCCGATTAAAACCCTCTTACTCCTCGCCACCAAAGTAAAGATCCCATGTCAGAATAGATTGGGGGAATAGAGGTGTATTGGGGAAATATATGTGCATAAATGAATGGTGATATGACATGTGGAATTATCAAAAGGTCACAATTGGTCAAGGAATCACAGATTAGGTGCGAGATAAAAGAGATGCAGGATCAAAGAGGAGTGTAGAGACACATAGACTGTTCAAATGGTCAAAAAATTACAACTAACCAAGAGGCACGAGTTGCAATAGATACGAGAAAATGGTAGAGGAAGAGGCACAGACAATTATTCAAATAACTCAGCGCCCGTACCTGTCTAAGTCTTTTATATCCGAGAATCAAAAGGAATGAATCTGACAATAGAAAAGGGTGCAGATAAGGCATTTAATAGGCATTAAATGTAGAATACATTAGAGAATTTGTATTGAATGTAATGATTATGTAACGTAGCATTTAATGTCATTAATTACTCATAATAGCCGCATTGCCTCGTTATGATTTGGGCAAAACATATATCTCTAAGATGTCTATAAAAGGGAAATATCTGATCAAATGTAGGACACACGAAACATCATTGAAATATATTTTGACTCAAAAAACTTTCATATCTGATTACTTGAAAATTCTTTTCTTTCTTTCTTTATTGTTCGATTATCTGTAACCCGATTCTTCTATTTTCCAGATTTGACTAAAAATTCATTTTTTGGTTGAACAAATTGGTTCCGTTACCGGGAATCTGATAATCAATGTTATTTTTACTTGATTTTCTTGGTTCACACCAATCATGTCGAACAACAACGACAAACTTCCAGAAATTCAGACAAGCCAACAACTTCAAGGAAGTTCTCCACGAGATTCACCACAAGGTTCTCCACGAGGCTCCCCACAACGATCTCGTGAAGGCACTCCCGATGGGAGGCAAATGAGCAGGATCAACTCAACAACATTGAAGATATGAATGAGGCATTGCAAAATATAATTACTTCTCAAGTTAGCAAAGCTCTTCAAGCCTTTGTTAACCAATTACCTGTAGCCCGCTAACACCAACTCCAAACAATAACAATAACACTCAAGAGAACCCCCGCTCTGGATTGGTTAATTCAGGAAGTGGAGGAACTCCTAGTGAAATGCAAGAAGGAGACCCGGGTAATCAAGCTAATTCTGATTTACAAAATCTCGTACTAACCTTACAGAAATAGCTGAAGGAGCAAAATGAACGCGTAGAACAAATACCTGGGGCGCCGCCCGTGATCAAAGGAGTAGACATAGACAAATATTCTCAACAACCATGGAAGCCAAGTGCTGCCCCCTCTCAATTCCGAAGAAATTTAAAATGCCTGATATTCCAAAGTACGATGGAACATCAGACCCACGAGATCACGTCACTGCATTTACCACAGGTGTCAAAGGGAATGACTTGACTAAGCAAGAAATCAAATCAGTCCTGGTCAAAAAATTTGGTGAAACACTCACCAAAGGAGCTTTAAACTGGTATTCTCTTTTACCTGAAAATTCTATAAATTCCTTTGCCGAGCTTGCAGATTTGTTTATTAAAGCACATTCGGGAGCTCAAAAAGTTGAAAAGAGGATGAAGGACATCTTCAAAATCAAGCAAGGGAATTCCGAGTTATTGAGAGAATTTGTAGATAGATTTCAACGAGAAAGAATGTTGCTACCATGAGTACCTGACACTTGGGAAGCCATAGCTTTTGCTAGCAATCTGAATGAGAAAAGTTCAGAAGCCACGAGGAGACTCAAAGAAAGCCTTCGATAATTCCCAGCAACAATATGGAACGACGTCTACAACAGGTATATCACGAAGATGAGGATCGAGGAAGATATTATCTTGCGACCAAAGACAGATGAGAAAACAAGTTCAAGGCGTGTAGACAATGAAAGGAGATCCGGTAAAAATAGGTACGATCCTTATATGGGACCTGCGGGTAAAGACTCAAGGTCAAAACAAGAAAGGTACGATCATAAGCCCAGAGAATCAGGATCTTCATCAAGGTTCAACAATGATCGAGGCACACGTGGACAGTGAGATGATGATGGGAGTTTGAAGGCAAGGTTTGGTGGTTATAATTTTAATGTAACACTTTCGAGCTCGTGGCTATTTTAAGAGGCATGGGAGATAAGGTACGGTGGCCGAAGGAGATGAGATCAAACCCAAGTAGAAGAAATCCAGATCACTGGTGTGAATTCCATAATGATCACGGGCATAAAACCACAGATTGCAGATTTCTACAAAGTGAGGTGGATCTTGTTAAAGCAAGGATATCTCACTGAATTATTCAGTGAAAAAGATAAACAAGCATATATGAAAAATAGACAGGAGCCACCGAAGCCGCCCTCTCCGAAACAGACAGTCAACGTTATAAGTGGGGGAGGAGATGTCAATGGTGTCTCGTATACTACAGCCAATAAAATATCCAAAATGACGATCACTCATCACGTGTTGGAGGAGGAAAATATCATGTTTAGCGACACAGATGTAGAAGGCCTCATGACTCCACATAATGACGCACTGGTAATATCATTACTTGTACATGATACTAATGTTAAATGTGTTCTGATTGATCCAGGTAGTTCAGTAAATATTATCTTGATACGAGTGCTACGCGAAATGCAAGCTGAGGACAAGTTGGTTCCAAAAGCCTATACTTTGTCAGGGTTTGATAATTCCAATGTCGTAACTAAGGGCGAAGCGATCCTTACCACCTTTGCAGAAGGTTTTGTCAAAGATACTAAGTTCCAGGTGGTAAATTTGGAAATGTCTTATAACATAATTCTTGGGAGGCCATGGATCCATAATATGGATATTGTACCGTCAATGTTGCATCAAGTTATTAAATTTCCCTCACCATGGGGAATTTTCTAGATCAGAAGTGATCAACAAACATCCAGGAGTATAAACTCCATTGCAAATTCAACTGTTCAAAGCGAAGCCAAATAGCAGTTAGAGAATTTAGTAAAGGAGGGAACAACTTTGACCTTAACTGAAGAAGGAAACACAGACATGGATTCAAGGCCTGACACTATTTAAGAACCAGAGGAAAATGAGAGCATTAAAACGACGATTGAAGAGTTAGAGGATATGGTTTTATTTATACACTGGCCCAAGAGGAAAGTGTATATAGGAGCAAATCTTAGCCCAGAGGTAAAACGTAAGTTAATTGAATTTTTAAAAGCTAACGCAGATTATTTTGCTTGGTCCCATTCTGACATGACAGGAATACCACCGGAGGTCATGACTCATAAATTGAATGAAGGCCCATCATATCCCCCAGTCAAGCAAAAGAAACGAAAGCAAGGGGCTTTTAAGAATCAAGTGATTCAGGAAGAGGTTCAAAAATTGCTCAAAATAGGGTCAATTAGTGAGGTAAAGTATCCTAACTGGTTGGATAACACCGTTGTGGTCCCTAAGAAGAATGGTAAGTGGCGTGTATGTGTGGATTACACTAATCTTAATAAAGCCTGTCCGAAGGATTCTTTTCCTTTACCACATATAGATCAGTTAATTGATGCTACTACAGGACATGAACTGTTAAGTTTTTTAGATGCATACTCAGGTTATAACCAAATCAAAATGGATCCAGAAGATAAGGAAAACACATCTTTTATAATGAACAGAGGGACTTATTGTTATAAAGTAATGCCCTTTGGTCTTAAAAATGTTGGTGCAACGTATCAGAGGTTAGTTACTTGAATGTTTCAAGAACATTTAGGTATGACCATGGAAGTTTATATAGATGAAATGTTAGTTAAGACTCAACATTCAGAGGATCACCTATCATATTTATCTGAAGCATTTGGAATATTACGAAAATATAATATGAAATTGAACCCAGAAAAATGTGCATTTGGTGTGGCATCAGGAAATTTTTTGGGTTTTCTTGTTTCTAATCGTGGTATTGAAGTAAACCCAGCTCAGATTAAAGCTATTGAAGAAATTCCTGATGTACTTTCAAACAAAAAATAAGTTCAAAGACTCACATGAAGGATCGCGGCCTTGGGAAGATTCATCTCAAAGTCATCAGAAAAATGTTTCAAGTTTTTCTTAGCCCTTAAAAAACAAGATCACTTTGAGTGGAATGAAGAATGTCAACAAGCACTTAGGAACTTGAAGACATATTTGGCAAACCCACCACTGTTGGCAAAACCTAAGTTTGGGGAAATACTTTTTATCTACCTGGCAGTCTTAGAAGTTGCGGTAAGTGCAGTATTGGTTCGAGAAGAATAAGATAAACAATCTCCTATCTATTATGTTAGTAAATCTTTGTTAGATGCGGAGTCACATTATCCACAATTAAAAAAGTTAGCATTAGCTTTAATCATGACATCTAGAAATTTGAGACCATATTTCTAATGTCACCCAATTGCTGTAGTAACTGCATTCCCCTTACGTAATATTCTGCATAAACACGAGTTGTCAGGAAGGTTAGCTAAATGGGCTATGAGCAAGTAGAATACTACAAATATGGTCTGAATGAAATACAAATCTTTGAGACAAAATAAACAGTATAGACAGAATAGTAGGGGACTTTAGGGACTATGAATGATGTGCAGCTCTACCTCTATTACGACCCCAATCCCGATCGTGATGGCGCCCAACACAATTGCTAGGCAAGCCCGACCAATTGAACACTCGCAACCCAAACACAAAACCTCATTACCAGATGATTAAGTTAATTTAGCAGTTAACAAGATTAATAATCTGATAGTAAATAGAAACCATACGGATAACCAGAATAACTATCAAAAACAACTCCCAATAGATCTGGAGTCACGAGTCTAGAGCCTCTAGATACAACTGAGTAGTGAATCCACAATAATACAGAAGTCTAAAATACTGCAAGATAAAAGGGATAAGGAGAGGATTCGGGTCATGCAGATGTCAGGCAGCTACCCCGACAACTCCTGATATTCTGGGAAGAAGCAAACAGCTCAACTAAGCCTCCGGACCACCTGAATCTGCACACATGGTGCAGGGAGTAAAGTGAGTACTCCAACTCAGTGAGTAATAAGCATATATAATGACTGAAGATGAGAATTCACGAAATACCACAATGTAAAGTTATAACTAACAATTCTGCATAATTAACGGTGAAATAGCAACAAAACAAATGACAGGCAGAACAGATAAATATCAATGCATGAATACAATGCAATGCACATGACCGTTGCGGCATGCAAACCGATCCATTTGGGTACCCGCACTCACTGTGGGGTTTAGACTCCGGAGGGGCTCCTACAGCCCAAGCGCAATATCATCATATTATTGCTGCAGCATGCAGCCCGATCCACACTCAGTCCAGAATGTGCATGTGATCCACACGGGCAAAGTCAAGTTAAAATTCTCAGTTCCAGACATTAGGAAATATAGTTTAAGTTTTAAAACCTTAGAATTATGACTAAACATTTCAGAACAGTGTTTATCTTAGGGCTGAAATCATATAACATGCTAAGTATCATGGAAGCAACGATAATAATCCTTAAAGGATTCATTTAATCGTCACACAACCCAAATATATCAATAAAACCCAAGTAGGATGCTTACCAATCAATCTCTAGTCACGAACACAGTGTGAATATCACTAGAAACGGACTAAGTCATAGTCCCCAATCACAAACGACCCCGCACTCGTCATGGAATGTAACGACCCGATCCGTCGTTACGAAGGTTACCGCCCCGTTTTCCCCATTTTATGCTTCTATATGTTTCATTATATGTGTTTGAAGAATTTGAAGTAATTCGGATAGAGTTCGGTTAGAAATGAGACAATAAGTCTCTTTATGAGAAGGTTAGTTTGGAAAA
>MU682583.1:5646-18956 GCA_026770625.1 Nicotiana glauca
CCACCCGTCAAAATTTTCCAAGACCCAGACCAAATTTTGACCGTAAACCTCCCAGACAATACACAGCCATCACAGAACCAATTGACCAGCTATATAAGAGACTCAAAGCTGCTGGTTATGTCACTCCTATTCCAGCCAAAGCTCCAGAAAATCCCTCCCAGTGGGTCAACCCCAACAAGACATGTGCATATCACTCCGGCATGAAAGGACACACCCTTGACGAGTGTCATTCGTTGAAAGATAAGATTCAGACCCTGATCGATAATAAGGTCATTGTAGCAAAATAGGCCACTCCTAATGTTCATAACAACCCCCTGCCTGACCACAAAGGTGGCGACATTCATATGATCAAGATCAAGGATGATTGGGACCCCAAAAGGTCAATAGGTTTGACTGCTGAAGGGGATGAACCAAAGAAGCCGACAGTTATCCTTAGACCAATTGTTGTGCAGAATCAGCCCTCCACGGATGATGAAGTGAATATGTCTATGCCTCTTGAATTTGAAACACCTCCTTCTGCAAAGGCGTCCGAGCCAATTGAAGTTGAATTCGAAGTTCCAAAGGCACCTACACCCTTTGAAGTTGCTTTGTTACCACCAAGGGTGCCTATTCCGGTGGCAATGACTGGCATGACACCATTCCACTCAAATGCCATGCCATGGGATTACACTGCCGAAGCTAGGAGGAAAGGAAAGAAAAAGGAGAAACAATTGTCGCATAAGAAATGACTAGAACAGGGAGGGTCTACACCCCAGAGCACCTAGCTGAGTCCGGCAAGCAAGCCCCAGGACGTCCCATTGAGACAGGACTCGACGATCACTAGAGAAAAATACAGGCTAAGGAGTACTCGGTCGCTAAACAGTTGAACAAAACACCAGCACAGATATCTATCCTGGCTCTTCTGCATAGTTCAGACACTCACAAGAATGCCTTAATGAAGATACTAAGCGAAGCCTACGTGCTCAGAAATATAATCGGGGGTGCGATAGCGAACATGGTGGGGCAAGTGTTGGAGAGCCAAAAAATAACCTTCCATGAAGACGAATTGCCGCCAGAAGGCTTGGGCCACAACAAGGCATTGCACATCACCGTGAAGTGCAAAGATTATTTCATCATGTGGGATCAAGCCTCAACATCTGTCCGCTTGTAACTCTCAAAACTTTGGGGAAAGGCCTACATAAGATCAGAGACGGGGCTATCAATGTCAAAGCCTTCTTTGGATCCCAAAGATCTACTATTGGAGAAATCAGCCTGTGCCTGCAAATGGGACCAACATGGTTCGACGTCGACTTCCAAGTGATAGACGTCCCGGCATCCTACAACTTGCTGTTAGGACACCCCTGGATCCATGCTGCTGGAGTCGTAGCATCGACCCTGCATCAGGCGGTAAAGTTTGAAAGGAACCACCAAGAGGTGATCATTCATGGTGATGCTAGTAACCCTATATATAGTCGCCAGACCATCCCGATGATTAGAGGCAGAAGGAAAATAGGCGGAGAGACATACCACCATATTGAAAGGGTCAACGTTGTAGACAAAGACAAGTGGTGGGACAACAAGATTGAAAGCATCCTGAATTGGTGTGGGTACGAGCCTGTAAAGGGGCTCGGTAAAAATCTTCAGGGGATCACTAAGCCCATCAAACTGAAGAAGCATGGCACTACCTTTGGCTTAGGGTATGATTATACTTGGAAAGAATTCCAGAACTAGTCGTCACCATGGCGCGGCCCCTACTATCCATTAGATTTTCCGATACCTAGCTTGGATCAAACCTTCCAGCCAGCAGATACTATATATGGGTCCGAAGAGGACAAAACATTGGCAGCCATGAAGAATTTGTTCCTAGAGGATGATGATATAGACTATTGTGTTCTTTTTGAGGAGGAGGGGGAGGAAGGCCCTTCCATACAAGCTGTGCATCGCATTTTTTTCATTTACTTTACTAGATGATTTTCTTTCCGCATTGTCTTTAATTTTGAAAAGAGCTCCGATGTTTCAAATAATTTTGAATTTAATCAAAGCATTTCAGTTTATCATATATATCTCGCTTATTATTTTCTCTATCATTTACTCTATTTTATACAGCATTACTATTACTTATCTTGACGATGAACCAACGACTGTGTCTTGCAACGAAACAATGCAACAAAAGGACATAGATTCAGAAAAAGATGAAATACTTGAAGAGGTCGTCAGAGAGGTTGAGAATTTTGAGAATAGACCTAAGTCCAACCTGGAAGAAAATGAGGTCATTAATTTGGGAGATGTAGAGAATTTCAAAGAAACTCGCATCAATGTTCACTTGTCGCCATCAGAAAAGGAGGAATATACAGAATTTTTGAAAGAATATGAGGACATATTTTCCTGGTCGTATGATGATATGACTAGCCTCAACACGGCCATCATAGCTCATAAGTTGCCAACAGATCCAGCTTGTCCGCCAGTAGCTCAGAAAATTCAGACCCGACATGAGTTTGAAAATCAAAGAAGAGGTTACTAAGCAAGTCAAGGCTAAGGTTCTCAAAGTGGTCGATTATCCAACATGGTTAGCCAACATCGTGCCAATACCAAAGAAGGACGGGAAGGTTAGAATCTGTGTCGACTACCGGGATCTCAACCGGGCCAGTCCCAAGGATAACTTCCCCTTGCCAAACATACACATTCTTATCGACAATCGTGCCAAGCATGAGTTGCAATCTTTTGTTGATTGTTTTGCTGGGTATCATCAGATATGGATAGATGAGGAGGATGCAGAGAAAACGGCTTTTATCATACCGTGGGAATGTATTGCTACAAAATGATGCCATTTGGATTGAGTAATGCTGGCGCCACCTACATGAGAGCCGTGACTACTATCTTTCCACAACATGATACACAAGGAGATCGAGGTATATGTGGATGATGTCATCATCAAATCCAAGAAAGCCACTAATCATATGGAAGATCTGAGAAAGTTCTTCAATAGACTGAGAAGGTATAACCTGAAACCGAATCCCACCAAGTGTGCATTCGGGATTCCTACTGGAAAACTACTAGGTTTCATCGTGAGTCATCGAGGAATAGAATTGGACCCATATAAGGTCAAAGCAATCCAAGAATTGCCAGCGCCAAAGAACAAGAAGGACGCGATGAGTTTCCTAGGAAGACCCAACTATATCAGCCAGTTCATAGCCTAGTCCACAGTCATTTGTGAACCTATCTTTAAAATGCTAAAGAAGGACGCTGCTACTAGATGGACCGACGATTGTCAAAAAGCCTTTGATAGAATCAAAGAGTACTTATCAACACCACCAGTCTTGGTTCCGGCCGAGCCAGGAAGGCCCTTATTGCTTTATCTTGCTGTTTTGGATGGAGCATTTGATTGTGTTCTGGGACAACATGATGAGACAGGAAGAAAGGAGCAAGCCATCTACTAACTCAGTAAGAAGTTTACCCCGTACGAGGCCCGATACTCCTTATTAGAGTGCACCTTTTATGCTCTGACTTGGGTAGCTTAGAAATTAAGGCATTATTTCTGTGCCTACACTACTTATCTCATATACAAGATGGACCCGCTAAAGTATATTTTCCAGAAGCCCATGCCCACTGGCAAGCTCGCCAAGTGGAAAATCTTGTTGGGTGAATTAGACATTGTTTACGTGACTCAGAAAGTACTCAAGGGTCAAGCCATAGCATATCACCTTGCCGAGAATCCCATTGAAGGAGAATACGAACCACTGAAAATGTATTTTCTTGACAAAGAAGTGTCTTTTGTAGGAGAAGACATTGCAGAATCCTACGATAGTTGGAGGTTGTTTTTTGACGGAGTCGTAAATTTCAAAGGAGTTGGCATAGGGGCAGTCCTAGTATCAGAAATCGGCCAGCATTACCCGGTGTCCGCCAAGCTCAGGTTTCCTTGCACAAACAATATGGCGGAATACAAAGCTTGCATCTTGGGGCTCAAAATGGCCGTTGACATGAACATTCAAGAGTACTAGTGATCGGGGACTCAGACCTGCTCATACATCAAGTTCGAGAAGAATGGGAAACCAAAAATTCTAAGATACTTCCCTCCTTGCATCACATACAGGAGTTAAGGAAAAGATTCATAAATACAGAATTTCAGCATGTCCCCAGGGTCCAGAATGAGTTCGCTGACGCATTGGCTACTTTGTCATCCATGATCTAGCATCCAGACATGAATTTCATTGATCCCATCCCGATAAATATTTATGATCAGCCAACTTATTGTGCTCACGTGAGGAAGAAGCAGACAGAAAACTATGGTTCCATGACATCAAGGAGTACTTGACAACAGGAGAATATCTGGAACTTGCCAACGCCGCTCCGAAACGCACACTTCGGAGATTATCCAACAATTTCTTTCACAATGGGGGAATCCTATATAGGAGGACTCTCGATTTGGGTTTGTTAAGGTGTGTTGAAGCAAAGGAAGCAACCAGACTATTGGACAAAGTGCACGCAGGGACCTGCGGGCCATACATGATTGGTTTTGTCTTAGCAGAGAAGATACTCCGAGCAGGTTATTTTTTGATGACTATGGAAACAGACTGTATCCGATATGTTCGCAAATGCCATCGTTGTCAGATAAATGCAAACATGATAAAGGTGCCTCCTAACAAGCTTACTACAACAAGCTCACCGTGGCCATTTGCCGCCTGGGGGATGGATGTCATTGGACCTATCGAGCCTGCCGCATCAAACGGGCACAGATTATCTTAGTGATGATTGATTACTTTTCTAAATGGGTTGAAGCAGTATCATACAAGGCAGTGACTAAGAAAGTTGTGGCAGATTTCGTCAGTGATCATATTGTTTGCCGATTCGGGATTCCAGAATCAATCATCACCGACAATGGTTCCAATCTCAACAACGACTTGATGAAAATAATGTGTGAGACATTCAAGATCAAACACACTCTACAGCCTACAGGCCTCAGATGAATGGAGCTGTAGAGGCAGCCAACAAGAATATCAAGAAGATACTAAGGAAGATGGTCGAAAGTAACAAACAATGGAATAAGAAGTTAGCATTTACTTTGCTGGGATACCGCACCACAGTCCGCACATCAACCGAGGCAACTCCCTACATACTGGTTTATGGTACAGAGGCGGTCACACCAGCTGAGGTAGAAATTCCATCCTTGAGAATCATACAAGAAGCAGAGTTGGACGACGCAGAATGGGTAAAAGGTCGCTACGAGCAGTTAGCCCTTATAGATGGGAAAAGGAAGAATGCAGTTTACCACGGTTAGTTGTATTAGAATAGAATGTCCAGAGCCTTCAACAAGAGAGTTAAGCCAAGGAAGTTTACACCGGGGCAGCAGGTATTGAAGAAGATATTCCCACATCAAGATGAAGCCAAGGGGAAGTTGTCTCCCAACTGGCAAGGTCCGTACATGGTTCACCGGGTTCTAACTGGAGGAGACTTTATTCTTGCAGAAATGGACGGAGAAGTCTGGCCAAAGCCAATCAACTCAGATGCAGTGAAATGATATTATGTGTAATCACCTATGATTGGTTTATGATGTAATTTGAACTACACCTGACCTGATTCCCGTTTAAGAGGGGATACGTAGGCAACCTATGAGTTCGGTCACAATTTAATAAAATTCTCATTTCCCCCCTATTATTGGAACCGGGGCAGAATTTTGAGGAGGACCCTCAAAATTCCGAAGTTGGCCTTCAACCGCTCATCACCAAGGATGTCATCTCAATAAACTGGGGCAGAATTTTAAGGAAGACCCTTAAAATTCCGAAGTCGATCTTGCATTCGTTCAGCGCAGCTGTCAGAAGTGCCAGCCCAGTAAACTGGGGTAGAATTTTGAGGAGGGCCCTCAAAATTCTAGAGCGAGAGAGGTTGCAGTATTTTGAACCACGTTGCAGTCGTTGGTTCATTTAAACAAAACTATTTTCCACTTACATTATATTTATTAAAACATGCATGACTATGACCGCTGTTGTTTAGCAACACTACCCCAATGATGCACAACGTCAGAAGCCACAGAAGATTGAACTAACCTTTCCCCTTTACAAAACTCATAATTTTCTTTGGATGCAGGCATCCAAGTCACAAAGTTACCAAACGTGTTATGCAACCGCATCTAGCCATTGAGCCTATGCGCATTTGCTATCTGCGTGCAATGCGCAACATCACAATCAACTATCAGCTAAGAATTTTTTGTTCTTACTATTCGCTTTATCTTATTGCATAATGCTACCTTTCTGCCTTCCGAGAATAAGCGTTGTCTCCATCTGCATTTCCCCACATTGCATAAGGCTACCTTTCTACCTTTCGAGACTAAGCGTTGTCTCCATCCTACATTATCTACATAAGGCTACCTTTCTGCCTTCCGAGATTAAGCGTTGTCTCCATCTGCATTTCCCCGCATTGCATAAGGCTACCTTTCTGCCTTTCGAGACTAAGTGTTGTCTCCATCTGCATTTTCCTGCATTGCATAAGGCTACCTTTCTGACTTTCGAGACTAAGCATTGTCTCCATCTGCATTTTCCTACATTGGATAAGGCTATCTTTCTACCCTTTGAGACTAAACGTTGTCTCCATCTGCATTTTCCTGCATTGCATAAAGATACCTTTCTGCCTTCCGAGACTAAGCGTTATCTCCATCCGCACTTCCTGCATTGCATAAGGCTACCTTTCTGCTTTCCGAGACTAAGCGTTGTCTCCATCCGTATTTCCTGCATTTCATAAGGCTACCTTCTGCCTTCCGAGGTTAAGCTTTACCTCCACTGGCATGGCTGAAATATCGCCACCTTTACTTACATCTTGCAATCGGCTAAAATATTGCCTGTTTCATTTAAATTTTTCTGTCGGCTGAAATATCGCCATTTACATTTCTTGCATTGGCTGAAACATTGCCAAACGTTATTTTAATTTTTTTGTCGGCTGAAATATCGCCATTTACATTTCTTGCATGGCTGAAAAATCGCCACCTTTACTTACATTTTGCATCGGCTGAAATATCGCTAAATCGCATTTAAATTTTCTGTCGGCTGAAATATCGCCATTTTACTCTTGCATCGGCTGAAACATCGCCTGTCTCATTTAAATTTCCGTCGGCTGGAATATCACCATTTACGCTTTTGCATCGGCTAAAATACCGCCAAATATTGCATTTCATGGCTAAAATATCGCCAAACTGCCCAAAAGCATCATCTTTCGAAGGCATCATCTTCATAGCCCGAGAACACCATGCCATGGCCCGAGAACCCCCACTTTATATCTTGCACATCATTATTCAAAGGCATCATGGTTCGGAGGCACCATTATCATAGCCCGAGGACGTCATTTGATAGCCTGTGAATCCTTTAATTTTGCGCCTCATGGCCCAGGACATCATGGTCCAAGGACGTCATCCTAACCATCCGAGGACAACATTCATGGTCCGACGGGAACTTGCATCATGTTTTAGTCTATGCACAACATACGCCTATATTGCTCACTTGCAGGTACACCGGCTGGCACCTGCCTTCTCAGCAGGAGCGATTCCACTCCAGCTCCCACAGCCTATCAACCTCAAAACACCTTTTGCCTCCCCCGAGCATCGTATCGGTCCTTCAAATCTCCATCGGCATGTTCCGTTAATGGTTCCTGAACTACATACGGCCTGATTCCTGTAAGACCAGGGATATGTAGGTAGCTCAAAAACTAGAGCTCGGTCAAAATCTTTTCAAAATGCCGCTTCCGGTCAAAATTGGCCATCATATCTTTACCCGACAACTCTTTCATCCTTCCGGGTAAAGAGGGGCAGTTGTTGATACCCAATTTTTCCCTATGTATTTTTATACCCAAAATATTTTCAAAATAGAATGTATAAGTACACCAAAGGGGTTTGGCATTTTAATGATTTTTAAACCAACTTATTGCCTATTTTTATACCATAAAATCCGATAATTATTCCCAAAACTATCATTTTGGTGGGAAATTTATTTTTATTCTCATATTAACATCAAAGTATATCTAACATGATTTTTTCATATTTTTACAAGTTCGTTTGGAAATTTTTAAAACTAAATTGCATATAATTGCTATACTAGCCTCTTTAAGATTTTATAGTATTTTATAATTATAAAATTGGTTCCAGTATTTTTAAATTAAAATTTATATGTCATTAACTGATTCAGTACCTTTAATTTAATTTCAAAATCATTTATATCATTTAATAAAAATAAAAGGGAAAACTGGATATTTAAGTTTTGGCCTCATTTCATTTCAATTATAACCCCAATTCCATTTTAATTTTAGCCTAAAATCAACCCAATTTCAAACCCAATTAAACGACCCAATTTTCATTTTTTTACCTGACCCCTTGACCCAATTCCTAAACCCGCCCGGGCCTCTTTTAAATCATGGCCGTTGATCATTTTGGTCAACGGCCATAATCCATTCTTTCCTTTTTTAATTCACCCTTACCCTCAAAACCCTAATCATTTTACCAAAGACAGCCGCCCTCATCTCCCAAATCCTCTCTAGCCCTCTCCGAAACCCTAGCTTTATTCCGCCTATTTTCGTCTCACCTCTACCGGAATCCATGGCAGCCTTGGCCATGGATGGCTTATACCTACTCACCCTCGCCGTTATACCTTGTTTGTTATAGGTTTTGAAAGTTAACTTTGATGGTTCTCTTTTTTTGATCCTCTCAGATCTGTAGTTCTATGGCCTCTCTGACCATGCTCCGGCGTATTCAAGCTCTAAAAGCCTGATTCTTGACCTCTCCGACTCGAGATCGGACCTGTTTTCAAGCCTTTCTTATCTCTAGGGTTTTTTCCAAGAAAATAAGCTATTCGAGGTTCCTTCTCCATTTGTTTTCCTAGATCTTGGCTGAATCTATGCTCTACTTTACATTTTAAATGATTTCCCCAAGTTTTCCTTTTAAAATCGCTTGATTTCAATTTAGGGTTTCTTTGATTTTCATGTGTTTCTTCTACTGTGGTTTTCCTACCTTGTCTTCCTAAGATCTTCTACTGTATTTGCATGACTATCCTCTTATTATGATTCTCATGACCTTCTTCAACTGTGAAGTACATGTCCTTTTCATGGTCTCTGCATTTGTTTTGTTGTTATTTTTGCCTCACTTACTTGCTTTCATCTCTAGACTTAACTATTAGTAAAAGCCCTAAAATTTGGGGCTCATTCGAGTCGTTGAGGCTACTTGTTACGTGATTTGATTGTTTCTATTTCTGAACATATTTCATTTCAAAACCCTAGCCTCTGTGGATTTATTTGAATTCCTGAAGTGTTTTCCTCTACTGCTCGATTGAATTTCAAAGTTTTATTTTAACTTTTCTAACCTCTTTACAAGGCCTTTTACCTGACCTTTGCATGCTACCTGATGATTCCCTCTTCTCTGAGATGACTACCATGTTCCTATAGTCCTCTACTCACTAATTTTGAATGCATGACACTCCTCTTTATTTTAAAATCCAGCCTCACATGCTTAGTGTTTGTGCAATCTTTATAAGTCAAATTTCTTTCTTGAAATAACCTGTGATTGTGGACTGATTTCAAATTTCTTTGTGTAATTATGATTGCACTCTTGAAATGATTCTTTCCTTTATTGTCTTGATTTCCTTTGTCTCTTGGACTTGTTTGAAATATTTTCCTTCCGACCCTGCTTTATACTCAAGTTGATTGATTCCCTTACCTTGGTAATATTGATATTAGATTCTTATAGACCTTTACTTGATTAGAGTCTGATGAACCTAGCCTCTATTACCTGCTACGCACCTGTACTATGCTTGAAATACTTCCTTATTAGTCACATTCAGCCTATGTGATTTCTTTCCTTATTTAGCATTTTCATGTTACCGTTTAGTTTTAATTCCTTAATTAAAGGAAGTCTTTGATACTGATTTGATTGACATTTGTTCCCATAATTACAGCTGAACTGCAATCCTTGCCTTATTTTTGCATGTTTCTCACACTATATATACTCTCCTCCCTTCTCTTTGAACGGACACGAACCTAGAACACCATCTGAGTTCAAAATTAACTTATATTCTCCCTCTTTCCGATACTTGCATTACTGTTGACTGTTTGTTTTCTTCTGCATTCTTTGCCTCTATACGGGTATGTCTCAATTGGTTTAGATGCTTCGACAACAATGTGTTTAATTCTGCCCATTTGTTTCCCCTTTTCTTTACAGTTCAGTATTTAAATAATGTGTACAATTGTTTGTTTGTTGTGAATTTGATACCTTATGAATTCCCTTACTCCTTACCCCTACTTTATGGCTAGTTATGATCACCACCTATCATGGCTCCCTAATTCCCTTGCACTTTTCACTTATTCCTAGCTATAAGTTCCGCCCCTCTCTTGCAAGCCATGCTTTAGGACCCCTGAGCTCCCTCTGAGCTTGGATGCCTGAGAGATGGCTTTTCTACACTACATTGTTACTAATTCTAATGGTATCAGGGGTGTATGAAATGCCGGGGATCCCTGAGATTCTTTGGAACTTTGAAATACCCTGGATAATGAGAAGGCCTTGGAAATCTGGATCCCGGAGTTGGTTAAACACATGTTATTGGACATTAGGATTGAATTAGGATGCTCGGATCTAGCTGTTGGCTTTTGATGTATTTTTATAGCTATTTTTTGGTCTGTAATAATTTGTATAAAAAAAAAACTCGGGGAATATAGTAAAAGGGTGTGGAAGGGGTTTTACTTTCTTGCATCAATAAGGGTAGATATCATGTTTAAGGACTCTTTTTTTCTAGAAATCCTGCCTATAGGTCTGTTTAACATCTCTGATTCAATCATTAGAAACCATGCCTATAGGGTTTAATGTTTAATTATGCTTTAAGTCACCTAGAAATCCTGCCTATAGGGTTTAATGTTTAACTATACTACAAATCACATAGAAAGCATGCATATAGGATTTAACGCTCATATTCTGTAACTAACGCATGTAGAGATCCTGCCTATAGGAATTCTAAGCTTTTCTAAAAATTCATGTATAGATATCATATCTATAGGGAATGCATATTCATTAGGCAAACTGTAGGATTAATTAAAAATAGTCATCTCTTCATAAATTCTTTAACAGGTTCTGAAAAATCAAATGTAGATATCATGCCTATAGGATTTCGCATCAAATTCGTCTGATAATAATCTGTTAACTGGTCCTTAACGCCTTAATTAAGTAACGATTTCAAAAGCCTTAATCTTTTTAATAAAACTCTCTTGAATCAGTGTACATTTGTCCTAAAAGTTGAGTTCTTCAAATCTGCATCTTTTCTGAAACGATTTCTTTTATAATATTATGCCTAAGCATTTTCCAACTAAATTCTAGTCTTCCTGAACTCGTCTTTTAAAACAGTTCTGCAGCTTACTCTTTTCCTCAGATAGTTCTGTCTTTTTCTCCAAAATTCTTTACAATTGTTTCTGTGTTTTATAACCGGACAGTCCACTGATTTTCTTTGAAACTTAATTCTAAGTTAAGTCTGCAATATGTTCTTTCTTTCAAAAACTCTTCTGCATTAGCCTATCTTCTGAAATCAGTACTTTTCTAAATAACTCACATTGAATTCCTTAATACCTGACAACTGTATCCGAGTTGCCTAATGCAGACTTTCTGCCTAAAATACATGTGTTGAACCAGTCCGTTCGCTGCTTAAATTTAATCTAACACCAAACTAGTATTTGTTAAGGCATGCTAAACTAAATAATTGTTTGATTTCTGGGGTTAATTTGAGCCTTGTATGATTGTTTGTTCACCCCTCTTACTTGCTACTTGTTTTAAATGTCAAGTAAAATTTTGTCCTTTAAGCTCCATAAAGGCCCCCATCCCTTTCTTTCCCTTTTAGGATTAGAAGTCCTAATACCCCCGGGACTGATAGGATTGGGATGGGTAGTAACATACGATAAGTAAACGATACCGTTCCGTGCTTTAATACCTTAACGGGGTGGGAAGGGTAGTCATGGAGATGATGATTACACGATAACACTATGCGTACAATCAGGTACCGGTGTTGTGCGAATGATCCATGTAATATATAAACCTAGGACCCCCTTCCTCTTTATTAGTTTGTTAGTTTCAGATTTTTCAAAAGTTGCCCAAAACCTTTTTTCAAATTTTCATTTCTGTTTATTTCCCTAAGTTGTTTGCATCATTATTTTGTCATGACCCAAACCGGATGGGCCGCGACGGGCACCCGGTGCCTTACTCAACCGAGTACCAACGTAACATATCTTTCTTATCATACTATCATGAGTAAATGAGCTAGAAACCCTTTCATGAGATAACAAGAATAAAACATAAGGGAATACTCTACATATGACGACCCAACCTGATATACAAACTTATACATGTGACATACGGGACTATAAGGCCGACACAGCCATTTATAAACTCAAAACATAGGCCGACAAAGCCACATATGTATCCATAAACCTGACATCTGTCTACAAGCCTCTAAGAGTACATAAAATCATAAAGGTCGGGACAGGGGCCCGCCATACCAATCAATACATATCCAAAGCATACCGACCAAATAGGCAACTCCGGAGCAAGTGGAGTGCACCAACACCTTCGCTGAGCTGATAGCCTACTAGGAGGACTGTCAACCTATCAATCGGGACCTGCGGGCATGAAACGCAGCGTCCCCAGGCAAAAGGGACGTCAGTACGAATAAAGTACCGAGTATGTAAGGCAAGAAAGCATAAATAAGAACAGTAATGTAAAGAGAGATAGAGGAGATACAACATGTAACATCTGAATGCCACTGGGGGCTACTGAAATGAAATGCATAATACATATATATATATAAAATTTTAAAAAGCATATGCCTCCGTGGGCATCATCATCATCATATTGTACCCGGCCTCAAAGAGGACTCGGTAAAAACGTACCCGGCCATCATAAGGCTCGGTAGTATTGTACCCGGTCACGTGGAGCTCGGTAAAACCCAATTGATCACTTGTTGCATAATAGGTGCCGTACCCGGCCGACTATAGCGCGGCTCGGTAGAGTAAAATAGATACATATAGATAATGCATGCTCGACTCATGGAATCATGTTCTAGACCTTTCGGAGTGACGTAAGGTCATTGAACCTTCGATTAACATTATAGACATCATACCATCAATATGAACCTTAGTAGGATTTAAGGATCATACACACTTGTTTAGAATAACTTTATAAGGAAAGAATAACATGGACAATCTTAGTTTCTAGGAGTAGATCCATTATGAATTAACGTACCATTTATGTTCATGTCACTTTAGATCATGCCAAAAGAAAGAAGTAAGTGCCTTAACATACCTTAAACCCATTGAGTCCTTAATCCCTT
>MU682583.1:20863-47962 GCA_026770625.1 Nicotiana glauca
ACATTCCAAACTTGTCGACTTTCGACGAAACTTATTTTCTTCAATTGGTTTATCTTCTAAGATTTCCAACCCTCTTGCTACTCGTTATTCATGATATTAAATATTTGTAACCTCCAAGGTAACATGATTAACTTACTTTATCTTCTTCTAAATATAATCTCATTTCCGAGGTTACATCCATGACTTACGACGTACTCTCACGTATGAAAACTTGGAGTGTAATATATTTGATCTCTCCCCTCATTGTGTATCTCTTCTTAAATTGCAAAACTGTTATCTTCTAAATTTCAGCATCTTTAAATTTTTTTATTTGTAACAGTTTTCCCGTATTTGCAATGCTTGCTTGTTTACCTATTTGCTTGCATTTAAAGTCACAATTGTAGCATGGTCGGGAACCACACTAGTGGATCTTGAGGGGTGCCTAACACCTTCCAGTCGGGATAATTTCAAGCCCTTACCCAACTCTGGTTTTCATCTTTAATTCTTCTTAAAGTGTCCTAATGCACTATAATCATTAGGTGGAGACTCTCCAAAATCCAAAACCCAACTCCCAAACGGGAATAGAGTTGACTTCCCAAATGTAGCATACCCGATTATGCGAGGAAAAAGGGTGGGCGTTAACACCTCCAAATCTTCAAAGTATTAACTATAGCAGCCAACTCCAAATTGTGTACAGGGTAATTCTCCTCGTAGAGCTTCAACTGACGAGAAGCATAAGCAATAACTCTACCCTCTTGTATCAATACACATCCGATCCGAATTCTCGAAGAATCACAATACATAGTATAAGAACCTGAAACTGAGGGCAAAACCAATACTGGAGCCGTGGTCAAGACTGTCTTGAGCTTCTAAAAGCTTTCCTGGCACTCATCCAACCATACAAATGGAGCACCCTTCTGAGTCAACTTGGTCAATGGCGATGCAATAGAGGAAAATACCTACACAAATCGGTGATAATAACCTTCCAAAATAAGGAAACTACGAATCTTTGTGGCTGAGATCGGTCTAGGCCAACTCTGAACTGCCTCTATCTTCTTTGGGTCGACCTGAATACCCTCGCTGTACACTTGGAGAAATTTGCATAAAGCTCCTCCTCCCTCAATCTCTGCAATACAACTCGCAAATGTTGTACGTGCTCCTCCTAGCTACGTGACTACACCAGAATATCATCAATAAAAATAATAACGAATGAATCCAGATAAGGCTGAAGTACACTGTTCATCAAATGCATGAATGCTGCTGGGGCTTAGTCAGCCCGAAAGACATGACAAGAAACTCATAGTGCCCATATCTAGTCCTAAAAGCAGTCTTCATAATATCTGAATTCCTGATCTTCAACAAGTGATAGCCCGATCAGAGACCAATCTTAGAGAACACCCTCGCTCCCTGAAGCTGGTAAAATAAATCATCAATGCGAGGTAGGGGATACTTGTTCTTCACTGTTACTTTGTTCAATTGCATGTAGTCAATGCACATTCTCATGATGCCATCCTTCTTCTTCACAAACAAAATCGGTGCACCCCACGGTGACACATTAGTCCGAATGAACCCCTTACCTAGGAGTTCCTGAAGCTGATCCTTTAATTTTTTCAACTCCGCTAGTGCCATACGATATGTCGGAATAGAAATGGGCCGAGTGCCCAACACCATGCCAATACCAAAATCAATATCCCTGTTCGGTGGTATGCCCGGTAGGTCTGCAAGAAATACATCAGGAAACTCCCTCACAATTGGGATAGAATCAATGCTAGGAGTCTCGGCTCCAATATCCCTCACAAATGCCAAATATGAAAGGAAACCCTTCCCAACCATATGTTAGGCCTCTAATAATGAAATTACTCTGCTAGGAACATAGTCAGTCATACTATGCTACTCGATCCTCGGTACACCCGGTATAGCCAGAGTGATTGTCTTAGCATGACAGTCCAAAATAGCATGACACGGAGATAACTAGTCCATGCTCAGAATAACAATAAAATCCACCATGCTCAATAGCAAAAGATCAACTAGGGTCTCCAGACCCCAAATAGTCACCAAACATGACCGATACACATGGTCTACAATAATAGTATCGCCCACCGGGATAGATACATGAATAGGTACAGCAAGACACCATCGATTCGTACCCAAATGATGAGCAAAATATGATGACACACAAGAATTGTAAGGCCCCGGAAAATTTTGCTAAGTAAACTAGGATTTTGTGGTGCAACGTAGGTTTATTATAATATTTTTATGTGCTATTAACATGGTGTACATCCCTTGGATTTGGAAAATATGTGTATAATTCTTATGGTAAGTAATTTGGGGTCCAAGGACGGGCCTAAGTCTAAGGAAAATTGGAAAGGTTCAAAATAGGCTAAGATTTCAAATGAGTTCGCACAAGCCCCCACTTTGAACGAGACTATCTAAATATTTATGAGGTTTTATATGATTAATAACCTATAAAATGAAAGGTCTTTGAGTCTAGTTTCCAACACTTTAAACCGTTTGTCATTTGGACATTCCTACACAAAGTTATGATCAAATTACCAAAAGCTGGAAAAATGCGATTCTGTGGTCGAATCTGCGATCGCAGAAGCAAATCTGCGGACCATAAAATCCCGCAGAATGGTCGCAGAATGTGGCAGAACAGCCCAGTTCTGGGCAACGAGTTCTGCAACGAATCTGTGGCCCGCATATCCATTCTGTGGTGGAATACTTGACATCGGAGGGTTAATTTTCTAATTTTTATAACCCGACCCCATTTTGATATATAGCATTTGGGGCTTCATTTGAGGTTATTTTCTACTAATTTTAGAGAGAGGTGAGAGAATTTTAGAGAGATAAGGAGAAATCCAACATTCAAATCATCCAAATCTTGCATCAATCTTCAAGAATCAAAGAACCCAATCACAAGTTCTTCATCTAAGAGGTAAGATTCTATACCCAAGGTTTTAATTTTGAGTTTGGAGAATAAGATGGGATGTTGAGGTATGATTCTTGGGAGAAATACTATTATGTATTCATGCATGTACAACTTAGGTTTATGGGAAGATTTTTTAACACAAATAAGTAAAGATTTGGTTGGGGAACGAAAGAAAACCTTGAAAAAGAGATTTGAGATTTAGATGCTCAACTAGTATTTGATAAAATGCTCAAATGTGCTGAAACAATGAATATTTTTCTAATTTGTGTTCAATTTTGTTATGTCTCAAACTAGATTGGAATTGCTAGAACTTTCGGAATGTTGTAGTAACTTAAGGAAAGCTTAGACAGGGTATGTATGGCTAAAACTCCCTCTTCTTAGAAATTGAGCTCCCATGGTGCCCCTGCGTATGTTGTAAGTACGGAATTTGATTTATGTAGTATTCATTATTTCAAAGGATTTGGGAAAGTTGCAAGAACATATGTGAAAGATGTACCTCAATGTGTTTAATAGGTTATTCTTAGTAAATGAGGATATGTGAAAAATAGGAACTATGTGCTAAAATGCCTAGACTTCAAGTCAAGTTTAAATTGAGGTTTTGATGCCAAATTGTCTGGGAAAACTCGTTATGGTTGATCCTCAAAATTGCTTTTATGTGTACAAAATGTATTTGATTGATTGTGGCTAGTTGTTGGTAATGTAAAAATATGTTTGGAAGTGAAGTAAGTGACTGTGTAAATGTGGTAAGATTGAACTTTGGATTCTTGCTGTGATTGGTGCTTTACATGAATTGGTGTTGCGACCCTATAATTCCAAAAGATGAATTCCAATATGATCAAGGTGCTATTGTTGATAACTTAAAAAGGGTGCAAGGAATATGAATCATGTATCGAAATGCTAAGACCTTAAATTGAGAATTGAGTTGCATATCTTATGCCAAACTATATGAAATCCTCTATGTGTAGAGATGTTTAAACTAATCAAATGAATTTGGGAAATAGAGTGTGTCCAATGTGCCGAGAACTTGAATTTGTATAATGTTATGATTGAAAAAGAGGGATTCAAGAATAATTGGTGTAATTATTTGCTTATGCCTTCGATGTGTGTTTTTATTACGGGTTGGTGTGTCCCTTCTATTAATTTTGAAGAATCCATTAAGTTTAAGGTTCCATTGTCAATAAAATTGAGGTGTATGATTTCTGAGATATTGTATATGACGAGAATTCATGGTTCCTCTCATGTGTATTTGACATCTTGAATTAAATGGCTTGTCGTTGAAATAGATAATTGATGTGAAATATGTGGAAATGTGGGAAATAAGAGATTGAGTTATGAAATATGGCCTAGCCAAGTATGCTGTAGTGATTGTGGCCCCATGTGCCAATTAAATAATATGTTGACCCTATGGACGGGCTATGAAATGCATAGGGGTATAATATAAAATGTGGGACCTATGGACGGGCTATGAAATGCATAGGTATATAATATAATATGTGGAACCTATGGACGAGCTATGAAATGCATAGGTGTATAATATAATATGTGGAACCTATGGACGGGCTATGAAACACATAGGTGTATAATATAATATGTGGAACCTATGGACGGGCTATGAAACACATAGGTGTATAATATAATATGTGGAACCTATGGACGGGCTATGAAACGCATAGATGTATAATATAATATGTGGAACCTATGGACGAGCTATGAAATGCATAGGTATATACTATAATATGTAGGGCCTATGGACGGGTCTTTGAAAAGCATAGGTGTATAATATAATATGTGGGACCTATGGACGGGCTATGAAACGCATAGGTGTATAATATAATACGATGTGTGAACCCTATGGACGGGCTATGAAATGCATAGGTGTATAATTCGATATGTGAACTCGTTGGACGGGCTATGAAACACAACCTAGAGGTATGGAGATTTATGTGAAAGCTATGTGATCCCTTTTATTTGATAATGTTGTGATCATTTAAAGTGTTTGAGTTTTACTTGTAATTTCTTTATTCTTGTTAGATAGTTCTTTCTAATTAGATGGTGTTTAGTTGTACATACTAGTGCTATTCAATAGCACTAACGTCCCTTTTTCCTAGGGCGCTACATTCGTGTTATGATTGTAGGTGGTTCCATAGCAGGCAGTGTTAGTCGCAGCCAGTGACGCATCTTCCTTTCAGCTGAGTTGGTGAGCCCCACTTCATTTTGGGGCCCTGTACGATTAATTATCATGTACTTTTTATTTAGAGGTATAGCCGGAGCCTTGTTGCCGGCATTTCCACATTATTCTTCTGTTATATTTAGAGGCTCCATAAACATGTTGTAGGTAGTGTCGGGTATTGGAAATTAAAATAGAAATATTGATGTTTGGCAATGATGTATAAAAATTGTAATACCTTTGAGGTGGCGGATGAAGTTGCTAATAAAAATGAAATGGAAATAGTTAATTTTAGGTTTATAGAATTTGATTAATGGAGTCTATCTCCTATTTATTCATAAGTTAGTTTGGATAGAATGAGACCTAACAGGCTTGCTCGGTCGGGTTTACTCGGTTGAACGCCGGTCGCTCTCCTCAGATTTTGGGGCATGACAAATTTGGTATCTGATCCTAAGGTTTTAAAGTGTCCTAGGATGTCTCGGAGCCGTGTCTAGTAGAGTCCTTCTTATCGGTGTGTTGTCAACCACATCTATAATTGGAGGCTATTCGGACATTTAGGAATTTCACCCTTCTTTGATACTCCAATCATGCAATAGAGCTCAAGTTAGAGAGCTAATTTTGTCTCTAAGTCTTATTTTCAAGATTGGTAACCTTGATGCCATAATCCGCGAATTTGAAGCATGTAATGAGGGATTGATCCCACCATTGAGTTCGAGTGGATCGCCCAAGGACTTGTTAGGAAAATGTGTTAAGCCATGGAGGGATTAGTAGAACTTGTTGTTAAGGGGAGTATCCTTGTTCCTATTAATGTCACTGCACCACCAGATCATGTAGTATATCATCAGTATGTTACCAATGTATGTTACAGATATGGATTCGAGGTGCATCAGTTAAGGCACTACCCCGCCAATCTAGAGTCACCAAGTAAGCAACCCATTCATACGTCATTCTGACCCCATCATAGGAAGATCTTGTGTCGCAATAAATTTCGTGTCCACTTGAGATATCCCGTAGGAAGAAGCTCACTTGGTTTCTAGTATTGTGGTTGCCCATGATGTAGTATTGTATTGCAATTTGGAAGTTAGTAAAGCATAAGCATTTCCAACTCATAACGAATGATTATTTTCTCCTTATACCTCCACAATGTGTTAATTGTGTTCTTTGGTTAGTGAATTCATTGTTCTAGTTCTTAACACTTGTTCGATAACCATGAGAGAACATGCCCTTCTATGTGTCACTATGACACTTCCTTTCTCAAGTCAAAATCTATGGAGAATTCATCATGAACATCTGCAAACCCTCCATGATTATTTTGCATATATCCTGAGCATTTGATTTGAAAGACAAGTGGTCGTATCTTTAGTTCCCTCATATATGATCAATCATCAGGAAGGGTTAAGCTATCTGAAATATGATAATCTCATAAGCGTTCAACTTCTTTTCATGCTCATGGTCTTGTGGCATAGATTCCATGTGTCAAGTAATTTAAGAGTGTAATTCGACTTCATGTATTTTGAAATCCAAATCGCATTCAAGGTGCCAGAGTATTTTTATTCTTGATAAACAAAATTACCCTTCACTCTAGAAAATGAGTGGTTCACGTACTTGAGCATTCCTCCTTAATGGTTCTTATTGCCAACGTACAAGTTACCCCCATGCCTTAATTATCTAATAGCTGATGTCATCACAATGATTAACCATATCAGCATCACTAATAGAAATCCTCGTGTCTCTTAGCATGTAACTTCATGGAATGCCCTACTTAGTGCGTGAAAGGATTCCTGAATAACTCCAAGCCCAATCTTGAACTCTGTTGTTCCTTAATGTATTAAATCTATTGGGTATTGAAGGTTCAAACATTTCAAAGGAGAAGTATCCACGTGTGATCCCATATATTCGATAGGTAATTTTATCGTCAGTTTATGATAGCATGTCCTAGGGTGATTGTTGAAGGTCATCAATGGTTTAGTATGAGTGTTCATGTAGAGTTTAGAGTTTAGAAAGGTAAAGGGGTTATTATCAATACTTTCCCCTAAAGATGTTAGGTGAGTTGATAAAGAAGGATGCATAAGTGTATTTCACATTAGGCCGTGCTATGAGTATGATGTATATCATCGTTGTACTACATGTATTCTGTGTTTTCATATGCCTATGTCTAAGAAGGTAGTGATAAAAAAGGGATGTGAATTGATTTGATTGAACTATATGATCATGGTAATATCCTATATGATGCACTACTGGCAATAATCATCGTGGCTCGACTTCATATGGATTGTTGATTGAAATGAAATTATATTCTTGTTGATGAACACCTTTGTGATTACATTAATGGCTGATAAGGACTATTATGAACACATGATTGTTTGGTTACTATGAAATGATATTCTTGATGGTGTGATGCCATGTGATGGAATTGTGGGTTGTTGTTGTTACCATGAATTGCAATATTCGGTGGAATGTAAATTGTACAGTGGAAATTATTAAAGGAAAAGTCAATGGATAGTTAACTCATGCGAGGTGTCTATTTGTCATAATTTTTATGTATGTTTAGGAGTTGATATTATTTCTAAGAATGTATCATGATAGAGCTTGTAAGTTGAGAAGTTCATCTGGAAGGCTGAAAGTGTCGTGGAAGGAAAATATTTTTGCTTGATTGAATATCAATTAGTTTTGACTTGAAAGGTACTATATAGGTGTTTTGATCTAAAACTGTGCAGTCCATGTTCTGGTAACCTTAAGGTAATGTAGTGCTTGTAATTCTTAGATTAGTATTGTTGATATATACATTTTGGTGCTCTGTCTAGTTGTGGAAGTGTTGTTAAGACGATTTTGGTGATTCTCTGGCAGATGGATAGGCCTAGTAACAAAGGAAATTTAGGAGTTAGTCAAAATTTAAGGTCTTGTGGTAGAAAGGAGATTTATTATATTAAGCTTTCAAGTCGGACTCTACTCCTCATTCGAGGACGAATGATCTTAAGAGGGGGAGAATGTAAGGCCCCAAAAAATTTTGCTAAGTAAACTAGGATTTCGTGGTGCAACGTAGTTTTATTATAATATTTTTATTGCTATTAACATGGTGTACATCCCTTGGATTTGGTAAATATGTGTATAAGTCTTATGGTAAGTAATTTGGGAACCAAGGATGGGCCTAAGTCTAAGGAAAATTGGAAAGGTTCAAAAAAGGCTAAGATTTCAAATGAGTTCTCACAAGCCCCCACTTTGAACAAGCCTATCTAAATATTTATGAGGTTTTATATGATGAATAACCTATCAAATGAAAGGTCTTTGAGTCTAGTTTCCAATGCTTCAAACCGTTTAAATGCCTAGACTTCAAGTCATGTTTAAATTGAGGTTTTGATGCCTAATTGTATGAGAAAACTAATTATGGTTGATCCTCCGAATTGTTCTTATGTGTATGAAATGTATTTGATTGATTGTGGCTAGTTGTTGGTAAAGTACAAATATGTTTGGAAGTGAAGTAAGTGACTATGTAAATGTGGTATGATTGAACTTTAGATTCTTGCTGTGATTGGTACTTTACATGAATTGGTGTTGTGACCCTATAATTGCAAAAGATGAATTCCAATATAATCAAGGTGCTATTGTTGATAACTTAAAAAGGGTGCAAAGAATATGAATCATGTATTGAAATGCTAAGACCTTAAATTGAGAATTGAGTTGCATACTTATGCCTGAAATCCTTTATGGGTAGAGATGTTTAAACTAATCAAATGAATTTGGGAAATAGAGTGTGTCCAATGTGCCGAGAACTTGAATTTGTATAATGTTATGATTGAAAAAGAAGGATTCAAGAATAATTGGTGTAATTATTTGCTTATGCCTTCAATGTGTATTTTTATTACGGGTTGGTGTATCCCTTCTATTGATTTGGAAGAATCCATTATGTTTAAGGTTCCATTGTCAATAAACTTGAGGTATATGATTTCTGAGATATTGTATATGCCGAGGATTCATGGTTCCTCTCATGTGTATTTGACATCTTTAATTAAATGGCTTGTCGTTGAAATTGATAATTAACGTGAAATATGTGAAAATGTGGGAAATAAGAAATTGAGTTATGAAATATGGCCTAGCCAAGTATGTTGTAATGATTGTGGCCCCATGTGCCGATTAAATAATATGTTGACCCTATGGACGGGCTATGAAACGCATAGGGGTATAATATAAAATGTGGAACCTATGGACGGGCTATGAAACGCATAGGTATATAATATAATATATGGAACCTATGGACGGGCTATGAAACATATAGGTGTATAATATAATATATGGAACCTATGGACGGGCTATGAAATGCATAGGTGTATAATATAATATGTGGAACCTATGGACGGGCTATGAAACGCATAGGTGTATAATATAATATGTGGAACCTATGGGTATGGCCTAGCCAAGTATGTTGTAATGATTGTGGCCCCATGTGCCGATTAAATAATATGTTGACCCTATGGACGGGCTATGAAACGCATAGGGGTATAATATAAAATGTGGAACCTATGGACGGGCTATGAAACGCATAGGTATATAATATAATATATGGAACCTATGGATGGGCTATGAAACATATAGGTGTATAATATAATATATGGAACCTATGGATGGGCTATGTAACATATAGGTGTATAATATAATATGTGGAACCTATGGACGGGCTATGAAACGCATAGGTGTATAATATAATATGTGAAACCTATGGACGGGCTATGAAACACATAGGTGTATACTATAATATGTGGGACCTATGGACGGGCTATGAAATGCATAGATGTATAATATAATACGTGGGACCTATAGACGGGCTATGAAACATATAGGTGTATAATATAATACGATGTGTGAACCATATGGATGGGCTATGAAACGCATAGGTGTATAATTTGATATGTGAACTCATTAGACGGGCTATGAAACACAACCTAGAGGTATGGAGATTTATGTGAAAGCTGTGTGATCCCTTTTACTTGATAATGTTGTGATCATTTAAAGTGTTTGAGTTTTACTTGTAATTTCTTTATTCTTGTTTGATAGTTCTTTCTAATTAGATGGTGTTTAGTTATACATACTAGTGCTATTCAATGGCACTAACGTCCCTTTTGTCGGGGGCACTACATTCGTGTTATGATTGTAGGTGGTTCTATAGCAGGCAGTGTTGGTCGCAGCCAGTGACGCATCTTCCTTTTAGCTGAGTTGGAGAGCCCCACTTCATTTTGGGGCCCTGTACAATTGTTTATCATGTACTTTGTATTTAGAGGTATAGCTAGAGCCATGTTGCCGGCATTTCCACATTATTCTTCAGTTATATTTAGAGGCTCCGTAGATAGGTTGTGGGTAGTGTCGGGTATTAGAAATTAAAATAGAAATATTGATGTTTGGAAATGATGTATAAAACTTGTAATACCTTTGAGGTGGCGGATGAAGGTTCTAATGAAAATGAAATGGAAATCGTTAATTTTATGTTTATAGAATTTGATTAATGGATTCCATCTCCTTTTTATTCATGAGTTAGTTTAGGTATAATGAGACCTAACAGGCTTGCTCGGTCGGGTTTAGTCGGTTGAGCGCCGATCGCGCTCCTAAGATTGGGGCGTGGCTAGAATAGGTGGAACCGAGATCAAATAAGACTGAGGCATCCTTGTTGCAGACTGAAATAATACCTGTAATGAAACATTTGAAGCAATAACATCTGTCCTACCCTGAAGAGCATAAACGTGAGCCTGACCACCGCTTGATCGACTTTCACCTCTGGGGAGACCCATGGCTTCCTGACCCTCACCCCTAGCTAGTAGGGCGGGTGCTAAAGAAACTGGACCAGAAGACGAGGTATGATCCCTTTACTGAGATGAGCTAGCAGCACGGTGAGGACACTGCCTCCACATATGCCCAAACTCTCTACACTCATAACAACTCTCGGGTGTTGGAGAATGGGACTGAAGGGAACCCCTCACGCTGGAGTGACTAGCTAACGCACACGGCCTAGAAGAACCCTGAACAGACGGGGCACGAGATGAACTCTATGTTGGAAGAGCACTGAGTGAAGGCTGAATCTACTAAGAACTATGATAACCATGACCTGAAGATGCCCCACAATGCTCGGGACGAGCCAACTGAGCGGGCCTAAAAGAACGACCCCTACCCTGTTGGAACTGGCCCCTCGAAGGAGCACCACTGAAACTGCCAGACCTCAAGGCCTCTTGGCCTCCCTCTCCTCTTGATCCTAACAGCGAACCGCCTTAATCTCTCGAGCTATATCAACTACCTCCTCGAATGAAGAACCCAGTACTCTCTCTAGTCATAAGAACACGGAGATGGTAGGTAAGGCCATCTACAAATCTCCTAATCTGTTCCCGATCCGACAGAACCATCCAGACGGTATGATGAGCCAACTCTGAAAACCTCATCTCATACTGAGACATAGTCATATCTCCATGTCATAGCCACTCAAACTGCCTGCGCAGCTCCTCTCTGCCGGACTGCGGTACATACTTCTCCAAGAAGAGAGTGGAGAACTCATGCCACATCAAAGGTGCTGCACCAGCCGGCCTACGCCTCTCATATGCCTCCCACCGTGTGAAGGTAGCCCCAGTAAACCGAAAGGTGGTGAATGACACACCACTAGACTCAAGGATCCCCATTGTACGGAGCATATGCTGACACCTATCAAGAAAACCCTGGGCATCCTCGCCCTCAGCACAACTGAATGTTGGAGGCTGGTGTCTACCAAACCTCTCAAGGAGACGCTGCTCATCCTCAGGCATAGCTGGAACCCTGAACTCCTGCAATGGTGCAACTGGTTGAGCTGGAGGTGCCTCTGGAGTCTGTAATCCCTACACTACCTGCTCAGGGGAGCGAGCAACAAGGGTTTGATTGCCTCCCCCAGCCTGCGAAATAGCTGCTGCTGTGGTTGCTGAAACTACTTGAGCCAGGCCAGTGCAAACAGTTAAAATCTGAGCCAAGGTCTCCTAAATACCCGGAATCACAATGGGCATAGCTGGTGCCTGAAATGGTGCTGCTGGAGCTTGGTCCTGAGCTGGGACAACTGGAGGATCCACAGGTGTTGTTCTTGCTGCTCTACCTCTGCCACGACTACGACCACGTCCACGGCCTCTGGTGGCCCCAGTGGGTGGTATTGGTGGTCGTCCGCCACGTCCGGTAGCTCGTGTCCTCACTATCTGTGAGAGAATAGAATAAAGAGAAATTTAGTACTCGGATCAACAAGTTTGCACGATAAGAATTTTAAGAATGTGAAGTTTTACTAAAGGTTCTGCAGCCTCTCGAGGATAAGTACAGACGTCTCCGTACCGATCCGCGAGACTCTACTAAACTAGCTCATGACTCGCGAGACCTAGTAATCTAGGCTCTGATACCAACTTGTCATGACCCAAATCCTAAACTCGATCGTAATGGCGCCTTTCATGCAGACAAGCCAGCCAGAACAACGCCAACACCTCTTTTAAAGCAATTAATTAACAATAACAATTCTAACACATGCTTAATATAGCAAATAATTCATAAATAGCAATAATAAAGAGGGAAACCATCCCTACAAAACCCAAACTGAGGTGTCACAAGTCATGAGTTACTACATAGTTTGTAATATGGAATATAAAATCTGATACAATAGTCTAAAGTAACCCAAAAGATATGAAATAGGGGAGACAAGGGGCTGCGCACGTCAACAGCTACCTCGTCACTCCGACTCGCTGCCTGGTCTGGAAAGAATCAGCGCTCAGGTGCATACTCCTCTCTATCTGTATCTGCACACATTGTGCAGGGAGTAATGTGAGTACTCCGACCTAGTGAGTAATAATAAAAAATAATGATCGAAGGCATAAAAACATGTAACTACACAAAGCAATTCTATATCAGGCAGTAAAATAGTAAATCAGTAGAACAGTAAAGAATCAAATGAAATTTCCTTTAGAAATCAAGTAAATTAGGTAAAACAACAAGTAAATAGTGAGTAGAAATATGCCCCTCGGGCCAAGTACCAATTGCTCAGAACAGTATCAGCCCCTCGGGCTCAGTATCAATCACTCAGCACAATAAACCCCTCGGGCTCAGTATCACTCACTCAACATAATATCAGCCCCTCAGGCTTAGTATCATATCACATGGGTACCCGCGCTCACTGTGGGTGTGAAGACTATGGAAGGGCCCCTTACGGCCCAACCACTATATCAACATAAGTCTTGAAATCCCTCTCACATCACACATAAGGCCTGAAAGCCTCCTCACATCACACTCAAAGCCTGAGAGCCTCCTCACATCACACTCGAGGCCTGAAAGCCTCCTCACATCACAATCAAGGCCTAAAAGCCTCACTCAGTCTAGAAAAACATCATAAGCCCCTCGAGCATCAATAAATAGTAGTACTCAACCCAAAAAATAGTGGAAATATCATTTAAGTCTCAAAATGCAATTAAAGCGGCTTAGTTTGTAAAATAGTGTAATCAACAAGACTGAGTCCAAGTAGTAAATCAAATATTGAGGAAAAAGTGATAAAAATCCACGAAGGACACAAGTAATCGGCATTAAGGCCAAAATATGGCAATAATCCCAAATCATGATGGTAATAATACATCCCAATAAATTACGCGGCAAAATATCAAACGGGACAGATCAAGTCACACTCCCCAGCAGTAAACAACCCTGCGCTCGCCATTAAGCGCGTGTTTCACCTCAATATAGCAGTACATTGTGCAAATCCGAGGTTTCAAACCCCCAAGATATCATTTACTATCATTACTCACCTCAAGCGGGCCAAAATTCTAGCTCTCTATGCCCTTGCCTCGCAAATCGACCTCCTCGCACGTCGAATCTGATCAAAACCACAACCAATACGTTACAATAGGCTGAGGGAACACAACCCAATCGAAAAGACTCAAAACATATCAAATTCACGAAATTTGCAAAACCCGAGCCCTGGGCCCACTTCTTAAAAATCAAAAAATTTAACATCATTGGATTTCTTATCTCGTCACGAGTCTATACATATCAAGAACTCCCAAGTCCAAGCCCAAATGACCCATCAAAACCCAATTTAAAATACCAAAAACCAAGCCCTAGTTTTTCCCCCTTTTTGATGAATTTTCATAAATTTCTATGTTAATTCTACCATTAAATCATGTATTTAGGTCATAGAACTCACCTCCAATCACACCCAGTCGAAATCACCTTCAATTTCCGTCCAAAATCTCTTAAGTTTGCTAAAAAATGGTGGAAATAAACCTTAGCTAACGGAACAAAATGAGCTTTTAAAACCCTTCTCCGATCAGACATTTTCGCATCAGCGATTACTTTACTGCATATGCGGTTTTCCCTCCGCTTCTATGGTAATTACACTTTCGCTCAGGACCACTTTTTCGGTATAAATTTGCTTTTGCAGATGTCGCATCTGCGGACTTCTTCCCACTTCAGCGGAACACCCCCAAGGCCCTTATCCACTTTTGCGGTCCACACGCCGCATCTGCGGTTTCAAGCTCGCACCTGCGGAAGGACAATTCCTCAAGAAGCTCTCACTTGCGACCCCTTCTCCGCATCTGCGGTCCCTTTTCCACAGATCCGGAAACACCAGAACCAGAAAACACCAGCAATCTCACAAGTCCAAAATTCATTCCGGTGGCCATCCGAAATCGCCCCGAGGCCTCCGGGACCTCAACCAAAAGTGTCAACCTATCCTAAAACATCATTCAAACTTTCACCAATCATCAAAACACATTAAAAACACTAAAATCATCAATTCTCACTGAATTCAAGAGTAAGTTCTTCAAAAACTTCTAAAACATGCATTTGATAAAAAAAAAACCCAACCAAAACACCTTCGAATGACCTGGAATTTTGCATACACATCCCAAATCTCCTAATGAAGCTACAACAACTCTAGAAATCCTATTCCAACCCTCAGATCAAAATCTCACCTATCAACCAGAGTTCGCCAAAATACTAACTTCGCCAATTCAAGCCTAATTCTACGCCGGACCTCCAAAACCAATTCTGATCTAGCTCCTAAGTCATAAATCATCCCCCAAAGCTAACTGAACCACCGGAAATCACATCCAAGCCCTCTAATTCATAAGTCAACATCCGATTGACTTTTCCAAAACAAATCTTCCTTAAAGAGACTAAGTGTCGCATTTCCTTCCAAAAAAAATCCAATTAGACTCATTCACCCAAGACTCTTATAATAAAACATAAGGAAGCAGAAAATGAGGAAAATGGGGTGGCAACTCACGTAACGACGGGCTGGGTCGTCATACCTCACCAATCAATTGAATATATATTTGTCTTATAATACTCTTCCACATCTTGAAACTACATTGTATACCTTCAAAATATTGATCTAGCTTTCATGATCTTCCTAATCATCCAGTATGCCTGCTGAGGTATTGCCAAAGAATCAACTACTTGGCCTTTCATAGTAAGTATAAATCCATTTGATCCACAACTTATCTTTAGGGGTATTCATAAAAACCCGAAAAAATAAACCAAACAAAATCAACCAAAAAAACCGAAACTTTATTGTTTATACTTTATAGATCATAAATACTATTGCCTTATGTTTTGACGATCTAACAAATTTTCTGATAAGAACTAGTTAGGGAACCTGACCTACTTTGGATTGCTACAAATGCCAACGAACTCCAGTAAAAGTTGAATTGCTACAGATACAGGAGCTAGGAACCAAACAAGGACCTGATGCTCATGTGGTTCCTATATAGCAGCATAAAGTCATTTGGACACAGTTGGAACTGAAGTGACTGGCGGCACTATTTCTGCCGCACTGCACCACACTATCAGCCCACTCATTCTCTAACCAAACAAAGTACTCACATCATTCAAGTGATGTGATCAAGATGTACAAAAGGGGCTTTTATAGAAAACATCACTGGAAGGTTTCAGTTTCATTATTAAGACTTCAGCAAAAATAGAAAAGATCATTCTCTCAAGCTTGAAGAACAAAGGTTAAACGCCACTACGGACCAGTTCCTAAACGATTGATGATTGTTGTCCTAGTTGAGTTGTAACCTTGTTATTGCACTTACAATATCTCCTAATTTGCTTACTTAGAAGTTTACTGATTAGTAACTCTCTTGTAAATCCTCAAACTTGTTGAGTATAGGTTGTGGCTGTATTTAGTCATAAAGAAAAGTCTTTGTAATCATAGTATTGCAAAGTGGCTTGTAGTGATAGCACCACAAGTTAGAAAAAGGCTTGTAACTAGGATAGTCACAAAGTGGCTTGTGGTAAAGGTGCCACAAGTTAGTTTAAAGTCTTTACAATCGAAAGCATTGTAAAGTGGCTTGTAATAGGTAAGATTACAAGTTAGTAAAGTTAAAAGCCTACAAGGTAGGTCGTGGTTTTTTTATCCCCTTGTGTGGGATTTTTTCCACGTAAAAATCCTCTGCCTCATTTACTTATTGTCTGACTAAGTGCTCTCATACATATGGGAAGTGACAACTGACTCTTTGTGTGAAGAATTCGTAAAACTTATGGGAAGTGAATTTGAAATGAGCATGATGGGTGAATTAAAATTCTTCCAGGGTCTTCAAGTAAGATAATCCCCAAAGGGCACTTCGATTTTTCAGCAAAAATACATGAGGGAACTATTGAAAAGGTTCGATATGAAAGTATCAATAGTAATAGGCACTCCCAGTGCAACTGCCACCCGACTAGACATGGATGAATCAGGACCTCCTGTGAATCAAACAATGTATAGAGGCATCATTGGGTTGCTTCTTTATCTCACTGCCAGCCGTCCTGATGTTGTTTTCAACATGGGATTATGTGCAAGGTTTCAATCGAGTCCCAAGAAATCTCACTTGAAGGCTGCCAAAAGAATATTGAGATATCTCAAAGTCACATTGGACCTGGTGCTATACTATCTACCAGGTGAAAATTTTAATCTAATTGGGTATGCTGATGCAGATTATCTTGTGGATAGAAAAAGAACTTTTGGAAAGGCTCACTTCTTGGGATCATGTCTTATCTCTTGGGGTACAAGAAAGTAAAATTCAGTGGCTCTTTCAACAGCTGAGGCTGAATATGTAGCTGCAGTATCCTGCTGTGCTCGGCTTCTGTGGATCAAGTAGCAACTAGAGGATTTTGGAGTTCACACTAAGAGTGTGACCCTCCTATGTGACAATACCAGTGCACTTAACATGGCAAAGAATCTAGTTCAACATAAAAGGACCAAACATATTGATGTGAGGCGTCATTTTTTGAGAGACAATGTGGAGAAAGGATTGATATGCATGAAGTTCTGTAGTACAGAAGATCAAATTGCAAACATTTTCAGCAAGGTACTAAGTAGGTAAGAGTTTTAAAGAAACAGAGTAAAGTTGGGATTGTTGAGACCAAACTAAGGACCAAATCCCTTTTTGGTTTGGCTTGTGATTTAGGAATAATAGGTTTAAAGTGTTTTCTAGCCGTGTGTAACTCACTTTAATACCATTGCAGGTAAACACATATGATGAACAAAGAAGCAATAGATGCAGTACATGACTGATAAAAGTGAATTTTGATTTAAAAAAGGGCCTGAAGACAGAAATGCGTCTCAAGAACCGGGTTCTTGTACAAAAAGGTTAGTAGTTATGTGCATCCCTTAATTGACATCTTAAAAGGTACAAAATACAACTGCCATCTCATCAAGTTTTTAGATCCGGCTGTCACAGCTCTTCAATTCAAACTTTCTATCTCCCTCTAAAATATCACAATTTTCCATACCCAACTGCTGTTTCAGAACCAGTGCCTATTCTTCTCCCCTCATAATTATCTTTCTATTTAAAAACCCCTCTCTTTCTCACTTATCCGCTATAAGCCCTTCTCTAACTTCACTAAAAGGATCATCACCACCTCTCTCGATGGACGAGAAATATTTAGTTCCTTCTGCATCACCTGTAACCCCCTCTGAACCGTGTGTGGGACATCTCGGTGTCTTTGAGTCAGTGTCACCCTCTGTCAACCCTATCGCTATGGTCCTTCCTTCCCTAGTTTCCTAACCTTCTTCCAACTCGAAAATTACTGTATCGCTCTTCCCTTTGCCTGTTGCCCTCACCAGTCAAACCTCAAATGGCGGCCAATGTCCAATTACTGATAACACAAGTGACTCCTCCATTGTTACAGTTAACCCCATGATCGTGGAAATACCTATTGTTGAAAAGAAGACAATGTTTGTGGTATCTACTAAAAGGATATTGCATGAGGTCATTTCCTAAAAGCACGTATCACATAGTGTAAGGGAAGAAGGTACCCCTATGGGAGATGCAGTAACATACTCTACTGGGGGTTCACATGGAGAACCTGATCCCTCTCAGGAGGACCCAAGTCAGGAGTATCATCCCCAGGACAATAGTGTGCCTACTTTTGATGCTGTGACCTTGGAAATTCAAGGCTCAGAGATGCACTCTAGTGATGAAGAAGACCTTTACAATATGGCCCTTGACGCATTCATCAGTAAGCGTAGGACTGATTTGACTCCTGAGTATGAAAACAAGCGCCCCACCAGAAGGTTTCAACTTAAAGTGGCCTACGACTCTGCACTCTAAAAGAGCAAGAAAAGCAGTAATAAAATAAAATAAAGCTGGTAAAAAATGGTGTACCTGCAGGGGATGCAGACATCCCTGTTGTTGAGGTGGAGGAAGGAACTCCTGAGGAACATAGTTCCCTTGTAAGGCGGTCATTGAAGAAGAGAAAGTATGTTTCCTTGGAGAAGGGGTCTACTTCAAAGTTTGAAATGGAGAAGGCAATGAGTGATGAGGAAGTTCTTGTCAGGTCCAAAGGAAAAAGTAAGGTCAGTGGAGAAAAGCATAGGAAACGCAAGTATGAACCAATCAAAGAACCTAGTTCTGGAAAGAAAGCACGAAGTGAGGTGTGCCTGGGCTCTAAGTGATTGAGGCACCAGAAGTTCTGTTGGGGCGTACGTTTGACCCATAATCTCAGAAATGTCCAAGATGCGTTAGATCCTGGAAATAGTGGAGTTTCAACAGTGGACATATCTTTTCTACGTAGATGCTCCCAAAGTGTATGAGGAGGAGGTCCAGAGTTTCTTTGCCAGTTTGTTTCCAGTAGATGCTAACAATGTTTGTGCCTTGGTCAATGGTGTGAATATTATATTTGATGTGAAAGTGCTTAGGGAAATTTTGCAAGTTCCTACAGTTGGAGTAAAGAGTGTTCGAGATGTTTGCCAATACAACTTCCGCAATGCAGTGGTGAAAGATAATTCCAATCAGAAAGGGGACCAGATTCATAATAAAGCGCTCCTCCCTATCTACCAGTTGTTGTTTAAGCTATTTAAAAAAGTCCTATTGCCACGAGCAGAATGCCGATCTATCACTTCCAAATCTGATTATTCCTAATGGAGCAACTGGATGGTTTTCACCCTATAAGTTTGCCTGCTATAATGATTGAGCATATGCAGAAAGTGACTGATTTCAAGGATAACAATCACGGGCTTCCCTATGGATTCTTGCTCACACAAGTATTCAAAAACTTTGAGGTTCCACTAGGAACAGGTAAAGTAGGGACCCGTAAGCAGACATCTCACAGATAACCCTGGAAGAGTGTGAGTGTATTGAGAAGTATGGGGGTGTAGGAAGCACTTCAATTATGTCTAAGCTCATCAATTTCCAAAACGGTGCGGCTGAGGAAATACGTAGATTGAAGGCCAAGAATGCTATCCTGAAATGCCAGCAAGCTTGAGTGGTTCCCTTTTCGAATTATAAAGTGATCCGGTTGACCCAAGAAAATGTCAGCCTCAGGGTACAAGTTGAGAACCTAAAAGCTGAACTGCTCAATGAGCAAAAGTCGGGCAATGCCTGAATGGACCTTGTTCTCAAAACACTTGCTCCAGCATCCAAGCATTTTCTTCCTAGTGCCCCCTAAGTTCCTTTCGGTGACCAGTGTATGGATATGTTTCTTTTTTGTTTGTGTTGATAGTTGATGGTTGGTAGTTGTTTTTTTTTTTGTGCGGATGTACTATTACTGCTCCCGTGTTCTAGTCCAATGCGGTCTCTTCCTTTTTTATAAAGGAAGAGGCATATCAAAATTATTAATATAACTCCTCTCTTATCTTATCTAGTGCTTCATCTTTGTCTTCCATTTTTCTCATGATTGTGTGCAAATATGTGGCATGAGTTAGCTTGGCTAGACTTCTTTGCACTCTTATTCTTTTTAATGATGCCAAAAGGGGGAAAGAACACAGGGGGAATCACAATTTGGAACTAGTTCTTAATTCTAAACTCGTAATTGTAATTTATGGCATTATCTCAGGGGGAACTCCTTGACATGCTCTATGATTCCCTAGTTCTGAACTTATAAATGTTTCAGTTTGTCATCATCAAAAAGGGGGAAAATGATAGATCTTAAATACTCTTGCCTTGTGTTTTGATGATCTAACAAACCTTTTGATAAGAACTAGTTAGGGAACCTGACCTACTTTGGATTGCTACAAACCCCAACGAACTCTAGTAAAAGTTGAATTGCCACAGACACAGGAGTTAGGAACCAAACACGGACCTGATGCTCCTGTGGTTCCTATATAGCAGCATAAAGGCATTTGGACACAGCTGGAACTGAAGTGACTGGCGGCACTGTTTTTGCCGCACTGCACCACACTGTTAGCCCACTCATTCTCTAACCAAATAAAGTACTCACATCATTTCAAGTGATATAATCAAGATGTACCAAAGGGGCTTCTATATAATACATCACTCAAAGGTTTCAGTTTCATTATTCAAGCCTTTAGCAAAAACAGAAAAGATCACTCTCTCAAGCTTGAAGAACAAGGTTGAACGCCACTACGGACCAGTTCCTAAACGATTGATAATTGCTGTCCTAGTTGAGTTGTAACCTTGTTATTGCACTTACAATATCTCCTAATTTTCTTACTTAGAAGTTTACATATTAGGAACTCTCTTGTAAATCCTCAAACTTGTTGAGTTTAGGTTGTGGCTAGATTTAGTCATAAAGAAAAGTCTTTATAATCGTAGTATTGCAAAGTGGCTTGTGGTGATAGCACCACAAGTTAGAAAAAGCCTTTTTAACTAGGATAGTCACAAAGTGACTTGTGGTAAAGGTGCCACAAGTTATTTTAAAGTCTTTACAATTGGAAGCATTGTAAAGTGGCTTGTAATAGGTAAGATTACAAGTTAGTAAAGTTAAAGCCTACAAGGTAGGTTGTGGTTTTTTTATCCCCTTGTGCGGGATTTTTTCACGTAAAAATCCTCTACCTCATTTTTACTTACTGTCTTACTAAGTGTTCTCGGCAGAAACTTGTAGAGGACCAGGTACTCTACGATTTGGTGGACCAATACAAACTAACATATTAGTAGTTTTCTTTTGTTTAGTATAAGAACCCATTTCATGTTTAAAATAATATATTATTAATTGAGTCCTTAAATTATTCATTACTATTTGATTCAATTATCATCAATATATCTTGGTAAATAATAAATTTCTCAAAGGGCAATTAATTTGATAGTGTTACATTGAAAATATAGTTGCAGGAATATGTGTTTGGTAGTGTATGTCTTATATTTAAGAAAAAACCAACAAAAAAACAAAAAAAAAACAAAAAACTGACTTAATTGGTTTGGTTTCTTTTTAGGGAAAACCAATCCAAACCGAACCATGAACACCCCTACTTATCTTGTTTATGTGCTAGGTCTCAATAGTTCTTAGCTATAGTAGCTTTATTCTATAACTGTAAGTTAGCCAAGACTAGACCTCCAACACTCTTTGGAGCACAAACTCTCTCCTAGGACACTAGGGTTTTCTTGCTGATGGTATTACATCCAAACCAGATGTAGCTTCGACAGTAAGCATCAATAGTTATTAGAACCTTAGTAGGTAGAACAAAAAGTTGAGCCCAATAGGCTTGCCCCCCAAATAAAACTATTTTCACAAGCTCTATTCTTCCAGCATATGACAACTTCTTTGCAGTCCATGTGATATCCTTGCTACAATCCTTTCTGTAAGTGGTTTCCACTGCACAAGGGACAGTTTCTTGGTCGATAGAGGAACCCTAAGATATTTAAAAGGTCACGCACCTTCAGAAAAACCCAGCTCTTGTTGAATTCTGTCTTTATCTTCTCTGCACACTCCACCAAAATATATTGAACTTTTCCCCAAGTTTGCTTTAAGGCCTGAGGCTTCTAAGAACTGATTAAACATTGTGGAATAGCAACCAATAATGATATGTCACCTCTGGAAAAGAGAAACAAATCATTAGCAAAACACAAATATGTGAATGCTAGTTTTGAGCATCTCAGATGATAGTGATAGTTTGTCTCCTTTTTCATTCCTCTTAAGCGTCTACTCAAGTATTCCATTGCAACAGCAAATAGAAAAGGATATATAGGGTCTCCTTGATTAAGACCTTTAGTTGCATTGAAAGGCTCTGATGATTCACCATTAATTAATAGCTAACTATTTTCATGCATTCTAGGATCCATTTGATGAACTGTGTAGGAAATACGAGCTCTACTATGATCTATTCCAAGAATATCCATTCCACTGAATCATAAGCCTTTTCTAATTCTATCTTTATCATGCATCTTGGAGATACATGTTTTCTTGTGTAAGTCTTCACCAATTCATGTGATAGGATGATATTATCTCTAATCATTCTCTCTGGGATAAAACCTGCCTGTAATTCACTAGTAATGGAAGCAATGACCTTTTGTAATATTCCTGCTATGACCTTAGAGTTGTACAAAACAGTGTAACAAGCTATTGGTCTATATTCCTTAACTGTTATTGGCTTGTCATTCTTTGGAAGCAATGTAATGGCTGTATAATTAATGGCTTTGTACATATTCCCATTGTTGAAGAACTCCTTTACTGCTTTTATCACTTACTACTTAATAATGGCCCATATTTTTTTTTTGAAAAAAGCGGCATTATACCCATAAATTCCTGGGGCTTTTTCTCAAGTCCTCTTTGAATTTCTTCCTCAGAGGCTGGTGCAATTAGATATATCTTCTGTTGTTGAGATAATGTTGGACCTGTCTTCATATTGACTTTATTGTTAGTTGATAAACTCTTTGCTGAGGATCCCATCAAGGAGTTGTAGAACTTCACTGCTAATACCTAATATTTCCCTCATATATTTTAAATATGTATATATATATTTTTAAAATAGTGCGCATGCATTATTATTAGATTTACAAACATACACAGGTGTTTTTATAAATTTTCTATAATTTTAAAGGCTTTAAATCAATTTATTTATGTATTTTTATTATAAAAATATCCAATAATTATTCTTCATATTATTTTATGATGATTTAATTATATAAATTCATCATTTATGTCCATATAGTGCTTAAATATTTTAATTATATTTTCTATAATTACATTTGCATTTTTAGCCTTGAATTGCATATTTTACAATAATAGCCCATATATTTGCATAATTATATTATTTATACAAAAAATAATTTTTTATATTTTTTTAATGTCAAGTAATAATTTTAAATCATTTTCACATGCAAATAACATTTTTTATCATTTATAATTATTTTTATAAATTATTTTACTACGTTAATTGGTTATTTAAAATCTAGCCCCTAAAAAATCCAATTTCGGACCTTTCCTAACCCAATTACACTAGACCAATACATTAACCAGTCCAATACCCCATACCCGTCCAACGCACACCCAAACCCATCCAAATTAACCCCCCCCCCCCCCCTTCGGCCATAATCTCTAATCCTAGACGTTGATCTTCTGAGATCAATGGCTCCCAATCCCCACACCCTTTTAACTATACTAACCTTAATTAATTTTACACCATATGCCGTCCTTTAATCCTCTCATATCCTCACCTCTCAAACCCTAACCCACCGTCACCATTTCCTTGTGATTCCTACCTAAAAAATAGAATCGTTTCTTGATTCCTTACCATATCTAGTCTTACCTCTTTACCAGCCACTCATTTTTTATATTACTTGACTGGCTTGCCTCAAATGGCAAGATAATCTCAAGAGATTCGAACTAGATCCGGTTCAAAATATCTTATGTTTTGGTTGTTTCCATCTGTGTTCATCCTAAGCTTTGTGAGTACGAATATTTTTGTATCTTTGAGATAAGGTTTTAGATTTTGATTGGGACCAGATTTGGTCCGATTTCTATTTGTTTTATGTTATTCTCCATCTATATTTTCTCTATTACTCACAAATCCGTCTATATTAATTGAATCTTTTTACTTACCTTAAAATTAGGCTTTAGATCTTTCCAGATCTGAAATGATTTTTATTTTTAGTATTTTTCCTTTAATGTTTCGGTATCTCAATCTCTATGTTTTATAGTTTCTCTACTAATTTTGATCGATTTTATTTACCCTAAAATTAGGGTTTTGATTTTCAAAGACGAACTAAATTTGTGTTAATCTTTAGATTTCCATCTCTGTGTATCCTTATTATAGTTTTCCTTTTGGATATTTACGCTAATTTTACTTACCCCGAATTAGGATTTTTGAAAATTTTACTGAGATTTCAGTCATTCCTTTCTTTTATGGTACTGATATTTTCTTATTTTGTTCGATTTATATGTTCTCATTATTTCCTTACCTTATTTGATCTGGTACTTGACTATTGATTGATTATGGATCTTAGACTAAATATTGTCACACCTCTTTTTTTTTTTTGGCTTACACCCCGCGAAGGGTATAATAAAAGAGTTTTTCCAATCAAAGGACAATTGAAACGGGATTCTTTTATTAAGAGATTCAGAGTCGCCACTTGGGAGATTTATTGTGTCCCAAGTCACCGGTTTGAATCCCGAATCAAGGAAAGGGTTTGACTCCGAATTACAGTTGCGAACCAGAAATCCGGGTAAGGAATTCTGTTAACCCGGGAGAAGGTATTAGGCACTCCCGAGTTCCGTGGTTCTAGCACGGTCGCTCAACTGTTGTATTTGGATTTATTTGATTTTATTACATGCTAACTTATGTGCTTTTATTTATAAATTTTTTATTATTATATATTTGAAAAGACTTGCGACATTGTGAAAGCATGTTTCCGATCGCATTGCCATCAAGGCACCCGTTTTCGTTAACACACTTTGACTTTGTCGAGATTTGGATTTGGGTTGCAATCAATGCACACCCGAGTTTAAGGAAGTAATTTTAGTTAAAATCGCGCCTAAAGAGACTAACGTGTTGTTATCTTTTGGGAGGGCCATGAAATTTGCTAAATGGCTCATCCCAAATTTCTAAATATTTTTAATAAGTAAATTAATGAAGGCCCCGCAATTATATAATTGATTCGGCGAGGCTCGTCTCATTTTTGTTGTTTAAGGATACTTAAACTAAAAAAAACTATTTGTTATCTAAGCTATTTGTTAATAAACTACGAGGGATCTTACGTTTTAATTTAACGCAATTGGGTTTTCATGACCCAAGGATCACAAAGAACGGCTGTTCACTAGTTCTAATGTTTAATGGGGCCTTGAACAACGCCCACGAGTCTATTGAAAGAACTTCTTATAAGCTGGGCCATTAAAGGGAGGCCCAATTCGAAACTCATTGCAAGCAGGACAGGGACCCAGTATCGAACCTGGGCAAGAGCACCAACATCTTACAAACACGCCACTAAACGATTCCCCACTTGATATTAAACTAACAATGATAATTGTGACCACAGAGCTTCAAATTCTTTCTTTAGAACCACATTAGATAATCATCAAAACTCAAACAACTACGTTCAAGCTTTTTTTTTAAAAAAAAAAACAAAAGAAACAAATTAACATGTATGCTATCAATAACATTTCACAACGACAATTAACAATCTCAACTATGATTATCGATTCAATGCCCTAATCAACAATACAAACACCTACTGACTTTAGATCTGACTGAAATGATCCTAGAAGAACACGAATCAATTAACAATTCACTAAGTATCTATTAACTACTACAATAAAAAGTTATCCAAACTATTTTTGAATTTTAAAATTTTAACAGAGCAATGCTTAAATTGAATCCAATATCTAATATACTAAAGCCATGGCTAGATATTCAAAAGTTATAGTCTGAAACAGTCTAGGCATTCAATCTATAGTTTGACTGGAGTGTACAGTTAACTAAAGCGCAGAAGATCGTTTAAACATGATGAGATTAATAGAATGATGGAGCTACAGCATAGCTTCAATTTTATTTCATTACTGGATAGGAGAATCTACATTGAGACGGTCGAACTGTGTACCTGTTTTTCATATTCGTGTTTCCATTATTTTCTATCTTCAAGGAGATAACTATACAGAGATAGTAAGCTATTCACTAATAAAACTACAAACCCAAACTTCCAGTTTGTCAATTTAAAATCATATACATTTCACTATTGTCATGACTCCAAATAACAATCATACAATCCAAATTTAACTTTGAATAAACAACTAAATCATAAAAAAACAAAAAAAAACACTAAACAGTAGATGTACCTGAAACTTGAGAAACCCAAACGTCATAGGACTATTCAACAGTAGATCAACATCCATAAACTTCAATTTTGTTTTCATTTCAGCTAAAATTTACATGCTGAGGTTCAGAACATGTACCTGAAACTTGAGAAATGAAGTGAGAAGAAGGAGAGGTTACCACAGCAATTGCAACAGCTAAACAGCAGCAATCAGGATCACTTTTAGACCAGAATTACTTCATAAACTCAGGTACTTAATCACAAAATACCACACAGAACCAAATACTTAAAATCTGACTCAATACAAACTCGAAATCACACGCATAATACCCCAAAAACTTCAAAAAAGTAAGCCACAACAAGTGAGAGTCAATGGAATAGTAACCTTGTTGATGTTTTCACCTCTATTGGAGATTTTGAATTCTTAAAAAAAAGGAGAAATCTGGAAGTTGAAACTAGCTGAAAGGGAATTGATCAGAGAGAATTTCTAGCTCCAAAAAAACGAACCCCCCAAATTCTCGCTTCAAATTCTGACCCCTTTTACAAGTCATTACATACCCTTTTATAAGAAGAAATTAGGGCAGCTC
>MU682588.1:0-20140 GCA_026770625.1 Nicotiana glauca
AGTTATGAAATATGGCCTAGTGCCAAGTATGTTGTAATGATTGTGGCCCCATGTGCCGATATAATATGAAATGTGGAACCTATGGACGGGCTATGAAACTCATAGGTGTGTAACATGATATGTGAACCTTATGGACGGGCTATGAAATGCATAGGGGTATAATATAAAATGTGGAACCTATGGACGGGCTATGAAATGCATAGGTGGGTATAATATAAAATGTGGAACCTATGGACGGGCTATGAAATGCATAGGTGTATAATATGATATGTGAACCCTATGAACGAGCTATGAAACGCATAGGGGTATAATATAAAATGTGGAACCTATAGACGGGCTATGAAATGCATAGGTGTATAATATTATATGTGAACCCTATGGACGGGCTATGAAACGCATAGAGGTATAATATATAATGTGGAACCTATGGACGGGCTATGAAACACATAGGTGTATAATATGATATGTGAACCCTATGGACGGGCTATGAAACTCATAAGGGTATAATATAAAATGTGGAATCTATGGACGGACTATGAAACGCATAGGTGTATAATATGATATGTGAATCCAATGGACGGGCTATGGAGCGAAACTTAGAGGTATGGAAATTATGTGAAAGCTATGTGATCCCTTTTATTTGTTGATGTNCACCGAGAGTAGCACTCCTCTCCATCCCATCAATTGTATTGGTAAGCCCCACTTCCTCTTGGGGTCATGTGTGGTTCATGCCACCTTCTTTTGAGTTTATTGTGGATTGTAAAGTATAGCCGGGGCCTTGTCGCCGGCAAGTATTGGTTGAGTTCCAAGTATTCATAGAGGCTCCATAGATACAATGTGGGTGGTGTATAAAAGTATTTTGGGTAGTAACTGTACGTTTCGGAATCGTGGTCCACGTTGGTAAATGTTGTATGTATTTTGCAAGTACTTGGTATCAAATGTTGAAAATGACAAAAAGTAGAAATGAACTCAAGTTGTAAGTTTATGCTTAAGTCTTAAATTGCCATTTCAAAAGAATAATGTATATTGGAATCACGGGGTAACGCGTGGGATAGGAAAGGCAAATTCCAGGTCCGCTTGACTGGGGTCCTCCGATTGAGCGCCGGTCGTGTCCCTCGGTTCTGGGGCGTGACAAGAGCACAACAAGTGTGTTCCAACAAAGAGTACCGTGCTTCGTAAGGTGTGAACTTCTTACTCAAGTAAGAAATGGCTTGCTCCTTTCTCCCTGTCTCGTCGTGTTGTCCTAGAACACATCCGAAGGCTCCATACAATATAGATAGATAGAGTAGCAAAGGTCGTCCTAATTCTGGCGGGACCAGAACTGGTGGTGTGGACAGGTACTCCTTGACTTGTCAAAACCTTTCTGACAATCTTTGGTCCATCTTGTCTCGGCATCTTTCCTCAACATCTTGAAGATGGGTTCACATATGACTGTGGACTGTGCTATGAATCGACTGATATAGTTGAGACTTCCTAGGAAGCTCATCACATCCTTTTTGCTCCTAGGTGGTGGTAACTCCTGATTAGACTTGACTTTAGACGGATCTAGCTTGATCCCTCGACGGCTGACAATAAATCCCACTAACTTTCCTGCAGGAACCCCGAATGCACACTTTGCGGGGTTCAGTTTTAAGTTGTACCTCCTTAACCTATTAAAGAACTTTCTCAAGTCTGCTATGTGGTCTGCGGCCCTCTTGGATTTGATAATAATGTCATCCACATACACCTCTATTTCCTTGTATATCATATTGTGAAAAATGGTTGTCATGGCTCTTATGTAGGTAGCCCTAGCATTCTTTAGACCAAATAGCATCATTTTGTAACAGTATAACCCCCAAGGTGTGATAAAAGATGTTTTCTCTGCGTCTTCAGCGTCCATCCAGATCTAATGATAACCCATGAATCGATCTACAAAAGATTGGAGTTCATGCTTGGCACAATTATCTATCAGAATGTGTATGTTCGATAGTGGAAAGTCTTCTTCATTGGGACTTGCTCTGTTTAAATCTCAATAGTCAACACATACTTTGACTTTCCCATCTTTCTTTGGGACTGGCACAATGTTGGCTAACCAGGTTAGGTACTCTACAACCCTGAGAACTTTGGCTTTGATCTGCTTAGTAACTTCCTCCTTGATTTTCAGGCTCATATCTGGTTTGAACTTTCTGAGTTTCTGCTTTACTGGATGACACATGGGATTAGTAGGCAACTTGTGAAACACTATGGACGTGCGCAAACCGGTCATGTCGATATGACCATGCAAAAATGTCCTCGTACTCTTTTAAGAAACGGATGTACTCTTCCTTCTCTGTTGGTGATAAATAAATGCTTATGTGAGTCTCCCTGATGGTCTCGGCGTCCCCAACTTTACTGCTTCGATTTTGTCTAGATTGGACATAGGTTTATTCTCAAAGTTTTCAACCTCCCTAACAACTTCCTCAGGTATCGCATCTTCTTCATCCGAATGACTATCCTCATATTGCATTACCTCATTACGTGTCACGGTCAGCGGTTCATCAGGAAAAGTAATAATAATGACGTAGAAAGAAAAAGTGTAGAAAACAATAATGAATATAAAGAGCAATGCATTTGATTAAAACTGAAAAATATCCGGACAAGTACGGCTCGATGAATCAATCATTTATTTTGAAACAAGTAAGTCTTTAAAGCATAGTTACTGAAAATCTTAAATGCTAGAATGGCTATAGAAATAAAATCTACCAAGCTACCCAAGGACTCGGCATGCCTGGGATGGTGTAGCAGTCTAGTTCCTGAGAACAGCTCCCTTCCACAGTCTGAATAGTGAAGTCTTCTTCCTCATCCTCATCCTTCTCCTCCTCCTCAATTGTAGCACTGCAGTCCATGTCTTCACCCTCCAAGAATAGATTCTTCAATGTAGCTAATGCCTCATTTTCCGCAGTTCCCCATATTGTGTTAGCTTGGTGAAAAGCTTGATCCAGATGTTGCACTAGTTGCTCGAGAGGGTAATACGGTCCGCACTATGGAGGTGACCAATCATTATACTCTTGCCATTTGTACTGACATCAGTTTAGTGATACTCTGGAGATTCTTCCCAAGCCCTTTGCTGGGTTCATACCCAGACCATGCCAGTATGCTTTCTATTTTGCTACTACACTATTTGTCTTTCTTGATGGCATTGACACATTTAATGGGATGATAGGTTTCCCCTCCTAGCCTTCTTCTATTTCCTATAACAGGGATGGTTTGGCTGGTATAAATGGGGTTACTCCCATCTCCGTGAATGATCACTTCCTGACGATTCCATTCAAACTTCACAGCTTGATGTAATGTGGATGCCATGGCCCCAGCGGCATGGATACATGGTCGTCCCAATAGAAGATTGTATGAGGCTGGTATGTCGAGCACCTAAAACTCGATGTCGAACCAAGTTGGCCCCATCTGCAAGAAAAGGTTAATCTCCCCAATGGTGGCCCTTTGAGACCCATCGAAAACTTTCACGTTCATGATTCTGGCCCGTCTTTCATGAAAACCTTTGTCCAACCTTTCTAAAGTATCCAACAGGCAAACATTTTGACTCGAACCTCCATCAGTCAAGACCCTGGTGATGAATTTGCCTTCAAATTGCATCGTGATATGTAATGCTCGATTGTGGTTCAACCCTTCAGGTGGCAGCTCATCTTCATGGAAGATTATTTTATGACTTTCCAGCACTTGTCCTACCATGCTGGCCATTTTCTCACCGTGATGTTGTTGGATACATAAGCTTCACTCAACACCTTTATTAAAGTGTTCTTGTGCGCCTCTGAATTTTGCAACAATGACACGATCGATATTTGAGCTGGGGTTTTGTTCACACGGTCAATAATGGAATACTCCCTTGCTTGTATTTCCTCCAAAGGTCATTTGGCCCTGTTTCAATGACAGGATATTTGCTAGTGGCATCCTTAGTTAGTCCTCCTAAGTGTTCAGGTGTATAGACTCTTCCGGTCCTAGTCATTTCTTGTGCAGCATCGGATTCCTCTACCTTTGCCTTCCTTTTTGCCAAGCTTGGGCAACATAATCCTAAGGTATTACTTTTGAGTGGAAAAGAGGTGTGGTTGATACTATAACTGTGAAAGGTGTGACCACTTCTACTTCAAACAGAGCAGGGGTGGCTGCAGATAGAGCCACCTCTACCTCAAATGGAACTGATGCAGCTACCTCAATCTCGATTGGTGACTGAGTCTGTACTACAATACGAGTAAGTATGACTGATTGTTTAAAGTCATTGCCTTACCAAATAATCCCAATCGACCCTTCATGGTCCCACTTTTTGTTTGTCTCTATCACATGTACACCACCATCTCTATGATCAGGGAGAGGGTTGTTGCGGACATTGGGTGTGGCTTACTTCACCTATATGACCTTGTTGTCAATTAGCATTTGGATCTTATCTTTGAATGTTTGGCACTCATCAGTGGTGTGCCCCTTCATATCGGAATGGTACGCACAAGTTTTGTTAGGATTGACCCATTGGGATGGATTCTCTAATGCCATAGCGGGAATAGCAGTGATGTAGCTTTCAATGTCTCATACAGGTGGTCGATGGTTTCAGCAATAGCAGTGTATTGTCTAGGTAGTTTGTGGTCAAAATTGGTTCTTGGTCTCAGATAATTTTTGTGAGTCGGAGGTGATTGAAACTGGGATTGTTGAGAATTATAGGTATGATAGACAGTGGCTGGTTGGGAATATCAGGGAGATAATGGTTGATATGTAGGTGGTGGTGCATGGTATGTGGGTGGTGGTGCTTGGTATGTGGGTGGAGGTGTTTGATATGTGGGTGGAGGTGAGTGGAGGTGTTTGATATGTGGGTGGAGGTGAGTGGAGGTGTTTGACAGGTGAATGGAGATTTCAGGGGTTGAGCCACCATCACTGCCCCAACATCCTTCTTCTTTGATATGCCGCCTGATTGTAATGCGTTATTTGTGTCCTGTAATGCCTCAAAATTCATTACCATCCCGCTTTTGATGCCTTCCTCGATTCTTTTCCCAATCTTGATGATATCAGAGAATTTATGGTTTTCAATAACCATCAATCTTTCATAATACTGCGGATCATGTGCTCTGACGAAGAACTTGTTCATCTGTTTCTCATCCAAAGATGGCCTGACCTTGGCTGCTTCCGACCTCTAAAGAGTAGCATACCTGCAGAAGGTTTCGGTGGATTTCTTCTTAAAATTCTAGATGTAGAAAATATCTGGTGCATTCTCTATATTAAACCTGAACCGGTCCATGAAATCAGACGCCATACTCACCCAATTGGACCATTTCTTGGGATCTTGGCTGATGTACCAGGACAAAGCATCTCTAGTAACACTCATCATAAAGAGTTTCATCTGGATCTTTTCGTCTTTCCCGACCCCGACAATTTTTCACAATAGGTCCTCAGATGAACCCTAAGATCACCTGTACCGTCAAACTTCTCGATCTTGGAAGGTTTGTACCCCTCTGGAAGTTCTACATCTAGCTGTATGCATAGGTCTTCATAGTTCAAACCTTTTATCCCATTGCCGCCTTCGACACCCTAAACTCAACTCGTCAACTTCTTGAGTTCTTCGGCCATGTTCTTGATGAGCAGGTCTTTCTCACCTGATTCAGGTGTATAGGAAATTGGTTGAGTAGAGTGAGGTACGGTTTCCACATATATAGGATTGTTTTGATGAGTGTCAGGGACTTGGCTGTAATTATGGTCATTGGTTGAGTTTTAAAGATCGTGAATGGGTTATGGTGTGTTCTGAGCAGTGTGGTAAGCGGTGGTTGGTGAGTACTCAATTGGTTGATGGTGATGTTGTGGCAGAGTTGGTATTGGTAAGGGATTGAGATTTTGAGGTGAGATTGTATATTGATACGGTGCAAGAGGGTTTTGTGGATGTTGGTTTGGTGTGTTTCGGGCAGGTGCTGGGTTCTTTGTGTTTTGTTGGTTGATGTCGGGGACATTCAGGGTGAGTGACAAGTTTGCCAAGTTGCGAACCTGCTCAAGTTCTCCTTGCAATTCCAATGTCTTTTGCTCCAATCTCAAGACTAGATCATTCGGTGTCGGAGTACTCAGGTCATCTGAAGTTTCTGCGTTCTCAGCGTTCTCCTTTCGGATACCACTTAAGTCGTCCATTTTTGCTTTGCCTTTTGTATTGCTTGGAGGAGGAGAAGGTGGAGGGCCTCTAGATCTAGTGTGATACGCTGATGATGCTAGTATGAGCAAACCAACCTTAGGGGGTGGGAATAAAGGATAAAGAAAAATAAAAAGGTAGATAAGTCAGTAAGGATTCTGAAATATTTACAGTATTTAAACACAGATTGCAAAAAAATGTAAATTCGTCTCCTAATTTAGGAGCTTCATTGTGCTCAAGGTAGGCCTAGAGACAAATAGATTTGGAGAAATTGAGATGCCAGTAAATGCCTCATTTCATAATATGAAAATGGACAATCCCAAAACGGCACTAAGACAATAGAAAAGTAAGACATTATTGGCACTTGGCCTTATTACATTTAGGAAAGCAAATAAGACTAGTCTACTTGGTGCCCGAAAGACCTTCCCCAGATTTGATCTTCTTGACTCCATCATACAGGTTCCCTAGCTCAGGCAGACCCAGCAGCAGGTAGGCTCTGGACAAATGTTCTCCTTCACTTCCTTCAGCATTCTGGCAATCCTCAATCCTCTTTATGACTTTACCATCCAGCTCCACTAATCCTCGCTCCAGATATTCCAACTTTTTGTTGGAAGTGACAGCCATTTCTTTCCATTTTTCGATTAGTCTCATATTTCTCTCGTGTATTTCTCGGTTCTCATTCTCGGAGTCGTGGATCCTCTTGCGTAGCTTGTTGTATTTGACTTTAGCTTTAGTTTCTTCGTCTATGATCCTATTCCCTCGACCGGCTCCTGACCTCACCATTCCGTTCAGATTGTCCTCTAACCAAGTTGGGTAGAGAGGTTCACACCCCACATGATACTTGTCTGGCTCAATGGTGTTCTTTTCCACAATGATCTTGTAGTGCAACATGTGCTGCGCTTATTTGTAAGGGACGTCGTCACCCTGAAAGTATGCTCTGAAATGGCTCGCCTTGGAAATCCTGCGTACAGCCTGCTTCCTACCTACTTGACTTATAACTTGGATAGGGACATAAGGGTATATCCCTCTCAACCTAATCAGCACCAAGTGTGGAGCATTCCTGGATTTGATGATAAATTCATCTGTTGGGTGTTCAAACATCCGTTTCTAATGAGCTGAATGACAAAACATCCTTCCGCAAGAAGACGATAATATCTTGCTCAAATGGGCTGGGAGAAACATTCTGCCCCACGTCTGTAGTACCACTGCAAATCCTCAACGCCTAATTGGTACGAGTGTTGCACATAGTATAATAAAGATAAATGAGCAAATAAAGGCATAAGCCTCAAAGGAAATAAATCGCACGATGAAAAATCAAGAAGGGAAGTGCTCCTAACAGCCCTGGCCTCTCGAAGATAAATACAAACATCTCTGTACCGATCCACAGATTCTACCAGAATTGCTCATGACTCGTGAGACCTAAGTGAACCCAGTGATCTAATACCAAGCTGTCACAACCCAAAATCTATTATAGGTCGTGATGGTGCCCAACACTGCCGTCAAACAAGCTAACGTTGATTTATCGATTAGATTACCCATTTTATTGCTTTAAAATCACTAATTTCCAATAATTAAATGGTATTAAAAAGAATTTACAGGTTAAACCAGTAAGAACTTCCAAAATCCAGTATCACAAGTGCATGAGCATTTTTCTAAGAAGTACAATAATAATACAACATTTATCCTGAATGTAATAAGACAGAATAAAATAAATAATATAATAGAGACTCGGTGGACTGCGTGGGTAGCCTGGAATGTAGCTCACATAAAATCTCCTCAATGGGCGCGCATACAAGTCAACGTGATCACCAAATAACCTGTCAGATCCTGCACATTTAGAGGGTGTTTGGATGGGCTTAAAAGCTGGTCAAACCAGCTTTTAAGCATTTTTTTATGGGATGGAGTGTTTGGATAAAAAAAAGCTGCTTAAAAAAAGCAAGAAAGTGCTTAAAAAAAGCTAAAAGCAAGAAGTTGGTCTACCCCAACTTTTTTTATTTTGGCTTAAAAGCCATTTTGGTTTGACCAGCGAAATTACCCTCCTGTCCCTTATAACTTTTTATAATACCAAAATTGCCCTCGGTAAAAGAAACCCTAAATCATTGTAATTTATATGAATCTTTTAAAACACTAATATTTATTATTTTACATTTCAATTGAGAAATATTATTTTGTACTAATTGCAGGTTGACTTTAACAGGCTATTGAAAAACAAATACTCTTGACAAACATATGTAACATAACTGGCGACACTCATAATCTCATGAAAGTCATTTATAATTTGAATTTGTTATGTAGACATTTATACCTAACATTCACGTCATTGAAAAAAATTAGGAAATATGTAAATTAAAATTAAATTAAAATATAAATTATTTTTTGAAAAACGTCATTAACATACTATTGAAAAACAAATACTCTTGACAAACAAATAAAAAACTATTTTAAGTAATTATGTAAATTAAAATTAAATTAAAATATAAATTATTTTTTGAAAAACGTCATTAACATACTATTGAAAAACAAATACTCTTGACAAAAAAAAAAAAAAACTATTTTAAGTAATTATTTAAATTAAAATTAAATTAAAATATAAATTATTTTTTGTTTGCATTACTTATGAATCAAGTATATTGTAGTAATCAGCTCCTTTTATAATGTTAACAGCTTTAAGGATATTTCTGTCTTTTTAACAGAAAAAAGTTCTTACAAGCACTTGTTTACCAAACACTTCAACAACTTTTTTTAAGCTTCAGCACTTTTATCCAAACAGGTAACTGCTTATTTATAAAACAAGTTTCAGCACTTAAAAGCTGCTTTTAAGCACAAATGCTTAAAAGCTACTTTTTTCCAGCTAATCCAAACGGGCTCTTAGTGCAGAAAGTGCAGCATGAGTACGTAAATCAACGCGTACCTAGTAAGTATCTAGCATAACCCCGGAGAAGTAGTGACGAGGGGTCGACATAGACACTTACTAGAGATCCAAATAAATAAATGATAATTCATAATAGTTATGAAGTGCACAACAATAATGGAGTAAGTCTGTAATTTCATAATGTTCCAATTTTTCCTTTTTAAAGCATAGATTTCTCGATCTTGTATTCTACCTTGATACCTCAGAAAATACCAAATGTCCGTACCAAATAAATAATAAATACCATACAATGTCGGGCATCAATGAAAGGTTTATGTCGTGAATATTTGGACTACTAGCGATATAACACACGATTCTGCCGAGGTCGTTTGGCCCGATCCAGAATAACGCGTACACTATCGAGGGACTTGCGACATGATCCATAGATGCATCTTTACACACCGAGGCATTTGGCCTGCTCCACAAGAAAGAAAGGAAGTTACCGAATTACGAGACACGTGTTTACAATACAATATATGAGCATATAACGAATATATCTTTATGCTTCTCAAATAACTCGCCAACAACTCAAAGTGTTAAGGCTCGGCCTATTATATCTATATTTATTTCTAAATCAAATTCATTTGTAACTTTAATTAATTAAGCTAGCAGAATGAGTTCAAATAATTCAAATATTACATGATAAAATCCTAAATCTACCTGGATATAAACATGCTTTAACTACGTACGGACTCTCGTCATCTCTTGCGTACATACCACTCACAACTAGTTGCACATAAAAATAAATACACCTAGGGGTAGTTTTCCCCTCACAAGGTTAGACATGAGACTTACCTCGCTCTAAAGTTCCATAACTTGCTCCAACGCCACTCTAACACCCTAAACCGATGCCCAACACTCCAAAACTAGTCAATCAATGTGCAATCCAAAAATATATACTCTAATACTTGTCGCACCCCCTTTTTCCTCACGAAGTTCGGGTTTTGACATTCATTGGGAACAACTCATTTCCTTTTGGAATTTGGGTATTTGAAGAGTTGCCACCTAACGGATTATGGTGCGTTAGGGCATCTAGAGCAGTTAACTCATGTAACTAGTTTGCATTACCAGAGATTAGGGTAAGGGCTCGAAATAACGCTGAGAAAAAGGTATTAGGCACCCCTCGTGGTCCACAATGGTGGGTCCCGGCCGAACTTAAACTATGTGAATTAGTCTTTTAGCAGGCAAACAATTTCAACAAATATTCGCAAATAAAAGCATGTTTTTTTATTCTAAACACAAGTATGATTCAAGTAATGGGAGCAAGAGAGAGGTTTGAACAACTTGCACATATGTAAAGAAAAGTAAATTCATTTAAACAACGGGAGTTGGGAAAGAAGGGTCCTAGGTTGGTTAGCCTACAGGATCATACACACACAATGCCTGGTAATCACTCCTTAATGAGGGGCTACACGTGATATTAGCGCGTAGTCATCATATCCTTACTACCCAATTCCCTCCCCTTGGTCATAGCTTAAAGTGTTCTTGCAACCTTGAAAGATATCCTATGTGTGCACTACCCGTCCCTTCCTTGTGGCCCTGGAGGTATCTAGGACCTCTAATTTAGGTAGTTCTACACCATCCTAAGGTACTTAAAGGAGAAAAATCTAGGCGCCAACCAAAAATAATTAGGAGTGCATTAAAGAGAGAACAATTAAAGGCTCACATTTACCTCCACAAACAAAGCAAGTAATTGCACATCTTAAACACAGTTTTATAATATTTAAGAGAAACCCTAGAATAGGATATCTAGGTGAGAAGACACTATGCATTAATAAGTTAGGACCAAAATGTCAAGGACCTATTTAGTTTGCCTACTGATTTTAGGCCTGTTGAACATGAGCAGTCACAAATAACAGAGCATAGTTTTATGGTTTGTAGAATTTTAGTCGCCCTAGAGGCTTGCCTAGGCGTATAATAGTAATGTCCTATGAGCATGGTATCTAATCATTGATTAGGAATGTAGTGAAACGGTAAACAATTTTAAACGGGGAAATTTGGGTCCTATAGACATGCTCTCTAGTAATATTTATTAATGCAGTGTTGAAAAGTTATTAAAGAAACTAATAGATTAAATCGATTCACAATCTACAAACATGAGTTAAACTGATTTTAGATCTAACTAATTTCTGGATCCTATAGGCATGATTTCTAATTAAACATAAGGTGAAGCAAGCAGAATTTATTTTACCAGAGCGAAATCTCTATAGGCATGATTTCTATTAAAGTTGATTTTAAATCTTATAGGCATGATCTCTAATTATTAAAGCTGATTTTAGACTCTATAGGCATAATTTCTAAGGAGATGAATTTGAATACATGATGTAATGGGAACTGAACCTCAGTTACTTTACACCCTATAAGCATGATATCTAATTATATGAAATGGAGCAAGTAGAATTCATTTCAACCAAGAAATCCTATAGGCAGATTGTCTAACACAGCATATGTGAATCAAAATAAACCCTATAGGCATGTTATCTTCCCAACTTTACCCACAATATACAACTACCCTCCCTTTCAATTAGTCATCCCAATATTTGTTTACAATTAATTATTATAGACCAAGAATTGAATAAATTACATAAACATAAATATACATTAATTTATAGGGAGCCTGAAGTAGGCCCAAAGTAGATTCCAAAGTCTTCGGTAGTCTCAAGTTCCCAAAGTTCCATAGTCAATTTCATGTCTAGGTGTGTCAGAGCTCCCTAAGGACCTCAAGGATCACGGGCAGTGCTCACACCCAGACTTTTCTCAAATAAGAACTGATTTATGTGTAGTGTGGAAGTGTCAGCTCTGATATGCCAGAGTTCAGAGAGATCTCAAGGGTCTCAAAGCAGTACACATACCAGAGGGGCAGGACTTAGTAATCTAAGAGTAATGTTAGAGTGCATAATGATTTGAAAGAGTTTGGTAAACAGTATAAAGAAAGGTCTTAGGAATGAAAAGAGTTTTCTGGAAACCTGTACTGATTTGAGTAAAACAGTAGTTGGAAAAAGCATGAAAAAATAACACCTTGAAGTCAGAATACTAGTCTTAGAACAGCTTCAGAAAACACTTTGGCAAACAGACTTCATACAAGGAGAAAGGGGTAGGGGACACATAGAATACACCTTAGTGATAGAAAACAAATACACAGATTCCACAAGAAGTTGTGGAATTGACAAGTTAGATACAAAGATTACAGCAAAGATATGTTTAGAGCACATAGATCTTAGACATGACCAATACACATAATTAGAGTACCTTTAAAAGGTCTAGATGTCTTAACAGGATCTCATTAGTGAATTAGAGTAGGTAAGGCTTAGATGAACAAACTAGAAAAACACTTCATGAAGCATTCAAAGTTTTAGAAGTACTAATCACATATAAAAACAAGCAGAATTTAGACATGTTGCGTGAGACAGTAAACAAACAAATGCAGCTTGGACATACTAGTGAACAAATAGGATTCATGCAATTATCTAAAGCAGGATTGGGCATGCTAAACAGTGTACTAGTTATAGCTTTTAACAGAACAAACCTAAACATGCTGAGTGATACAGTAATTAGGCAACGTAGTCTAAGCATGTTGGTTACACATTGAGCATATGACAATAGAATAGCAAATAGAACTGGAAATCTCAACTAATGAACTACAGCGACAAAGAAAACACATAGTTTTAGAATGTGGATAGAATCAGGACATACCAATCAAGGAGAGAATACGGAATATAGAGTAGAGATGGTGAAAATAGCCAGCCTTGGCTTACAGCTAGCTGGATTAGTGAGAATTGCAAGTAATAGAAGAAAATAGAGAGCTTTTGAGAGTGTGGATAAACTAGTGTTCGTGTCCAGAAGTGAGGAGTAAAAGATAGTATATATAGCAGTTAAGAGCAAGGAGAATAAGGTAAAGGGAATCAACCCTTCTGCAATTAAGGAAGCCACAGAATCAATTATGTACCTATTAGTGTAATTTTCCCTTCATTAAGGATAATTAACCAACGGTAAAGGCAGAACACATTTAAGAAAAGAAAATCAAATGAGCTATTAGGGTAAATAGAGAGAAGTTTAATTAAGGAAATGATTAGTAAAGAATTAGTAAATATCACAATTAATCGAATAAGGTAAGAAAGCTAATCAAGATCGTAAATAAAGGAAATAGTTAGGAATTAGTACATAGGTCTTAACGAAACAAATTGATAAATCAAGAATCCAAATCAATTAATGATTTAAGGAGGAAACTAGAGATTTACCATGAATAAGCAAAAAAAAAAGATATAGACATATAGTCACAGTAGAAAAGTCGAACCAAGAACCTTAGTAGAGCCATATTAGGATAAAAATAAGAAGACATCTAATTAGGCCAAAGAAAAATCACAGGAATCAAAGCATAGGCCAAAATTGGTACACAAGTAACTCAGAAACCATATAAAATATTGAAAAATTTAGGGTTTTTAGCATAAACGAGTTAGGGTTAAAGAAGATCTTACGAAATCAGTTAGAACACATAAGAAACAGAAGATTAAACACTTAAAATTATCAAATGTTTTAGAGAAAGAAAATTTCGGGAAACCTTAATTTAGAAAAAATGAAAAACCATTCGAAAATCAGAAGGTTCTTGTAAAACTCATATGAAATAGGCTCGATACATCTCAGATCTTGCACAGATCTGAGAAGTTCAAAGGGCAAAAATTAGGGTTTTGAGAAGAATAACACAGAGGTGAAGAAGCAGGCTTAGAAATCTAATCCATAGACATAGGAAGATCTTACTCAAATCGAACTAGAACAGCCTGGAAATGGCGAGCAAAGACCAAAGGCATAAGCAGCCTAACCCTGGTCACTTGAGGACCCTGGAGATGGTGATACCAGTATAGGAGAGGCCATTAGGGGCCTGGGAATGGTGAGAAACCACCATGAATGGCCATAGATGAGTGAAGGCGAGGTTGGATTAGGGTTTAGAGTTGGGAGTATTTGAGAGAAGAGGAGATTAGGTAACGGCGGAGGAGGGTATTAGAATGATTAGGGTTTGGGGCTGTAGGTTGGTTTATTTTTGGAAAGGAGAATCTGGACCGTTGATCAAAATGATCAACGATAAAGATTTGGCACGAAGTGGGTCAGGTGGATGCTGGGTTTGGGCTGGGTAGGTTTTTGGTCCCGATTTAATTGAATTGGGATCGGGGGAGGGGGGTTGAAATTGGGTTGATTTAATAGGCTAGGTCCAAATGAAAAAGGGCTATTTGTTAAATACGTAATTAATTGCAAAAATAATTTTTAAAAATCGTTAATAAATTATAAAAAATGATTTTCACGCATTGAAAAGTTTTAAAGTAATTACTTAATATTTTAGAAATATAAAAAGCTATTTTCCATTAAAAATTAATATTATAATGCATGCATAGGCTATAATCGCAAAGTAGTTGCAATTGCATTCTAAAAATACCAATGTGGCTATATGTGCAATAATTAAAACTTAATACAAATGCAAATGATAAAATTAAGCCACAAAAATTATTATTGAACTATTTTGTGATGCAATTAGTGATTGTTTTATAAATAAAATGCTAGGATAAATTAATTAAAATATTTTTAAAATGCAAATACTGTATAAAAAATAGTGGTTGATGCCAAACCATAGTTTTGAAAATATTATGGGAAAATTTGGGTATCAACAATACTCATAATAAATTAATTTATAATAATTTTCAACTTCGCTCGAAAAGTCGATAAAGTCACCTTTGGGTTCACGTGCCCGGATTCCGAAAATTATCAAAAATAGTTATTACCCATAACTTATATAGTATATATTTTTAAAATCATCCAATTTCATCCATGAATTGACCCCCAAATCATTGATTTACCATCTCATAACTTTGGGGCTCAAAACCCCAATTTTTACAATGTAAACACGGATAAAAATAATAACCAACAAAAACAATCATGGAAAAACAGCAATATAAAAGTCAGATATTTAACCTCTTGTTGAGACGAGAACAACACCACAAAAATTACCTCAAATTGAGCTCTAGAACTCAATATATGCTCAAAATACTAATGCTCGGTTTGTCCATTTAAATTACTGTCCAGGCAATTTTTTTTGTTCTTCGCGTTAGCGGGACACCTTCGCATTTGCGAAGAGAACATTTTTCTGATAACCGGTCAACCAAAATTTCCTTCTTCGCATTCGCGAAGAATAAAGTCCGCATCAAAAATCAGCAATCCTCCCAATACAGAAATGGGCATAACTCTCTCATACGACCTCGGAATTCGATGATTCTTATTGATATGATTCCATAATTATGATATAGATCTAGTGATTCAATCCAGTCACAAATAAAAGGTCGTTTGCTCAATACGTTACCTTTTATGTCCAAAGAAACAATGTTGAAACATTAAATAAGAGCTCAATACAACTCAAACACATCTGAAACACACCTGAGGCCTTGGAGACCCTTACACAAACTAGTCCCAAAACATAATAGGAACCTACTCAAGGTCTCAAATCACACTAAATAACATCAAAACCATTAATTGACGATCAAATTCTTCTTTCAACTTTCAAATATTCAAACTTCGACGAACGCGTCTGAATCACACTTAAATATTTCGGAATGACGCCAAACTTTATGTACGAGTCATAAATACGAACCTATTCCAAGGCTTGAAATTCCAACAGACATCATTAACACCAAAGTTCAATTCAAATCTATTAGAACCTTCAAGTCTCGATTTCGAGGTTGTTTACTCAAAAGTCGAACCTTGGTAGACTCTTATAACTTAAAGCTTCCGAATTGAGAATTTTCCTTCCGAAACAACTCTGAACTACCTGAAACTTGATTCTGACCATGTACAATTCATGATACATGAAGTGATGATACTCAAGGACTCAAACCGCGAAACGACGCACTAGAGCTCAAAACGACCGGTCGGGTCGTTACACTTTAGCTTTTTGCATGTTTTCCTATCCACTAGAGTAAGAAACTTCTGAAAACTTGAAAAACCTTATCTTAAATTTTCAAGATATAAACCCACAATTTTCGTGTAGCACTATCAATAAAAGTAATAAAATATTTATTACCACCCGTCGATTCTATTTTTATTGGACCACAAATATCAGAATATACCAAATCAAATATATTTAGTGGGCGTTTGGACATAAGAATTGAGAAATTATGAAAAAGTGAAAAAATATTTTTTTTAAGTAAAAATGGTAATTGAAAATTAGAGTTATTTTAGACATGAATACAATTTGGAGTTATTTTTAAAATTTTATGAGTGATTTGAAGCAAAAATTTTGTAAAATAACCTTTTGGAGTTTTTTAAATTTTCAAAAAACTTTGAAATTCAGCTTCAAGTGAAATTTAAAATTTTCATGGCCAAACACTGATTCCGAAAAAAATAAAAGAATTTCAAAAAAAGTGAAAAACTTTTTATGGCCAAGAGGGCCCTTAGTTTTCTTTCAGACGATATCTAAAATGAGACTCTATATTATTTACCAAATAAACAGTAGTCACAAGGTTTTACCGTCGTACCTTTGAAAAAAATGAGATGATTAATTTCGTTGGAAGAATCTGTAATTCTTTCTCACTCATATGGCCCATTCTTCTATGCTACAAATCTATAGAAATCTCATCTTGAACCGCATTCAATTCACCTTGGCATATTTCTGTATTTGTCTGATACAACGTGCAACAAGTAACTCCTTTTGCAATCACCAGTGATCCCTTGGTGAGTGTCTTAATTTGTAAAATAGTTCTCGTACCTATCTCGGTCCAAAGTTATTCCCGAGATCAAATTCATCCACAAATCAGGTACATGCAGCACATCCTTTAGAACCAATATGCATCAGATATTTGTCTTGATACAAATGTCACCAATCCCCGCAATGTTTGAGTAATTTGTGTTACCCATTCTCACAGTGCCGAAAGCAACTACTACATGTATGCAGAAAAGATCCCTTATCGGTATAGCATGGTAAGATGTTGCCTTGTCAACCACGTATTTCGACTCTAGACCTTCAAGGTGCATGCATTCCCCTTTCTTATTTATAAAGAGAATAACATTATTATTATTTTGTAGCATGGCGGTTGTGTTGTCGTCATTCTTCTGGCTACTGCTTGCACATTCTCCCCTCCCTAAATTCGGACAATCTCTTTTGAAGTGACATGGTTGATCACAATTATAGCATATTTTGGCTCTTGATTTGAATCGGTTCTTAGACTTTCCACGAGCTCTAGATCTATAATAGTTGCTCAAATATCCCTGGTGACTCCTGGCCTTACCTTTTGTTATGAGAGCATGTTCTTGATTTTCAGGCTTCTTTTTCATCTTCTGATTGAGTAGAAGAGATAATGTGACATCTTTCAATTCAATGATGGTCTTACCACGCAGGATAGTTGTTGCAAAATTATCGTATAAAGACGAAAATGAGTTCAAGAGCAATATGACCCTATCTTCTTCCTTGATCTTTACTCCGAGGTTGGCGAGATGCGTGATTAGTCCGTTAAACATATTTAAATGTGACACAACATTCATACATTCATCATGTGTAGGGCATATAACTGCTTTTTCAGGTATAATTTATTTGTTAGTATTTTGGACATGTACAAACTTTCCAAACTTGTCCAAATACCACATGCAGTATCATCATCAATGATGTTATTTACATATCATCTAATAAGTGCAACTTGATTGCACTAACAGCCTTTTCATCCAAGTCTGCCCAATTTTTAGATTTCATGAAATTAGGTTTCTGGCATCAACATCTAGTACCTTGTGTATTCCTTGTTAGATGAGCAAATCCCCCATCCTTCTTTGCCATGTTGAGAAACCGCTATCTCCATTGAAGTTTTTTTACCTCGTACATTATTCCAGATTTTTTTTTCGCCGAATATAGTACTACCAACCGTGATCCGTATTTCTGTGAATGAGCAAAATATGTGCTCTGATACCAGCTGTTAGGAATAAACGATCCACATTAAATAATATTTACAGTAATAAAAGTATAATAATATAGCACTAAGATACGGCAATTAAAAAGAATAAAAAAATGATAATGACAGCAAAATTTTATGTGAAAAATATTTTTAAATAAGGGGAAAAATTACGATCCTGAGAGGAGCAACTGATATATATTATAGCAAAAAATTTTACACGTTGTTGGCCTGAGTAAAACACTTCAAGACCAGTACAATACTCAAAAGAAATAACTCTCTTTTGATATGCTTTCGCTCACACTCTCTATTTTTATCAAAAAGTATTTTCTTACCTTGTTTGTAATGCGTCACTCTTCTTTCTCACTTTCTGATGATGTGATTTAAGAAGTGAGAGCTCCTCCTTTTATAGGAGAAACAATCCAGGACACCAAGCACTTTATAGTAGAGTGCTAAAATTTCCTCCACAATATCCATATGTCGTCTCCAAGCAACAAATTCTCAGCCATGTATTTTCCTTAGGCTGTTTATTACTTTGGCTCTTTAATGAGATGAACCGCATCTGTATCAAATTTTCTGGGGACATCATCAATTATTCAATTTAATTAATTTAGCATGTAATACCAAATAAGTAATTTCCAAATTGTCGATTCATACTTGTTATGCCGATATATATAATAAGCGTTTGATTAGCAACACGTTACATATGGATTATAATCATGTGATTATTATCCTACATTTAATGTAAGATAAGTTACACTATAATTTTAGTATAGAATTTAAACTCATTATAGCTAATAATCTATAACCGAATATTGAATAAATGAAACTCCAAAAAAATTTACCGGGATTAGCGGGTAACCAAACGAGTGTTTAAATAATATCTACATTATCATGCGTGTGAAAGTTAAAAGAAGAAAGAAAAAAGCAAGACTTCACGAACAGTAACGTAAATATCAAATAACAATATGCTCAAGTTAATTCTACATGCGGAGTGCATTATAGATACATAATCTATAATGACATTGGTGGTTTTTTTTTTTTTTTAATAATAATGACATTGCTGGTGTTGTGGCCAACAGGGGAAAAATCTAGTGTCAACAAATTGATTTACGCATTTACCATAACAATAGTTATACTTTTTTTGCCGAAATTTTTAGACTGTATTAGAAGTTGCAATTTAGGTCAATTTACCTTTCAAATTGAAGATGAGAGCGTTAATCTTTAGCTAAAATGGTATAAAGCGCAGTTCTTAGGCTTTACTTTCTATCCTGAATTAATGTTTACTTACATTATAAGCATGTAGGCGTATTGTATATTTCAGTCACAAAATCAAGAATTTAGACAAGAAAATTAGAATATCACTCCTAGAATTTGAGTATGTGATCAAATGTATAAGCTTTTAACCCCTTTACCGTTATATAATACAAACTTCTACCATGTTAAGACTTAAGGGGATTCAACCTTTTATGCATTAGAAAAAAGATAAATATTTTTGTGCTATTAGCACAATAAAATTTTCCGAGAAAACCCCCCCAATATTCGGCATAAAGTATACATATTCATATGGATATTGCCTCGCATTTTACTCATATTGCGTGAGTTTTTATGTGTAATGCAATGATTTATCCTAATTCATGGTGTTTTAATGTGTAGGAGTGATCACGAACAACTATACCTTATAAAAGGACAATGCGGACGTTGCAAATATAACCCGAGTATTACGCCCAGGGTTGAATCCACTAAGAGTTAACCTATCAACCTCTATCTTCAAATCCACTAATTCTTCAAGAACCAGCTTCACAAATATTTAAATCTCAGTTGAATGTTCTTTATCAACTACGCTTGCAATTAACTAAATAGATGTAAACTAAACTAATAAGGTTGTAGACAATAATGAGAAAAAGCTAAGGCAATGATTTTCCCTATTGATGGATTCCCTTCTGTTTATGCTCATACAAATTTACCAACACATCTCTATCAATCATGAATGCTAATCTTACCGTAAATCTCTCTCGAGTAATCACAGTAATTTACTATTGCACTCTCCCAAGATACACTAGCTTACTTTATTTAGCACGATTCACTTTAGATTACACCCAATGCTTCGTTATCCCTAATCCCGCCTTTAAACCCACAATTATAGATTCCTCTAATAATCTAGGAGTGGTGTTGTTCAACAATAAC
>MU682596.1:0-14846 GCA_026770625.1 Nicotiana glauca
CAGCAAAAGAGTTTATAGAATTTTCAGGCAAAAGAGAATACCAGGTTAGTGCACCCTTGGTGAGTGTTTCTCCAAGTTTTTTGACCAATACGGACTCAATCTCCTGCTTGGTTAAATCATTTCCTTTGACTCTTGTAGTAAACGCCGTCACATGGTCACGTGGTTCGGTTGCGCCGTCATATTTATGTCAGGCATTTTGAACTTTTTAGGGATTGGAAGGGGAGCAACACTCGGTTTCCAAGGTTGTTGTGAGTATTTATCCGCATCTATTCCTTTGATTATTGAGGGAACACCAGGTATTTGCTCGATGCGCTCGGTTTGTTCTTTGAGCTGTGTCTGCAAAGTTAGTACCAAATTTTGTAGATAAGAATTATTTGTATTACCTGGATCCACTTCTCGTGGTTCACTGGGGGTTCCTTCGTTTGTGTTAACAAGGCTAGAACGAGGATTCTCCAGTGTATTGTTATCAGGTGAAGGTGTGGGCGGCGCAACAGGTAACCGGCTAACTAGCGCTTGAAGAGCTTGGCTAACCTGTGCATCAATTATTCTTTGCAGAGCTTCCTCTGGTCCCTCAAAATGTTCTAGTTGCTCTTGCTCATCAGCATGTGATTCTGGTGCAGAAGTACCTTCACGAGATTGACGTGGAGAAGTTTGAGGGGAAGGAACTATGTTAATGTTGTGCAAATCCCCTTGACCTTGATGGATTTGATTTTCAACAGCATTGATGTTGTTGTTGTTGTTGTTTGACATGATGTTAACAATGGGTAGAATGTAACTTCAGAAAGAATAGATTATCAGATTNATAAGAATAAGCAGTAAAGAAATTTGTATTTCAATATGATGTGGATAATATTTCGTGTGTTTACAAATAATGAGACCTCCTCCTTTTATAGCTAATAAGGAGTAACGGTTCACTTCCTTAATCTAAATAAGAATAATAACGGACATTTAATGAGGCGTTACACAATCATTGCTATTAAATACTAGTTTACTAACGTATTCGGCATTTAATAATGTATTTGGACTATTTTTCGTCATCAGATTCATATCTTTTGAATCCTTACGAATCCCTGGTCTTAAATGCCTTATTTAGATACGAGATACGTATCTGAATTGCACCCCGTGCCTATTTTGAGTTCTTCTTCTCGTGTCTTTCGCTTCTCGTGTCTCTCAATTAATTATTGTCTGTTGACCTTTTGACCAATCCACGTGTCATGCCACGTTATCTTTAATATAAACTCAGTTTTTTCCCAATACAGTGATGGTGGTATTGAGAAATATTAGTACCGGCATGTGATCATATCGAAGCCAGGAAATTCAATAAGATATTCAAACCCTTTGCAAGTGGGCTATGCAAGGGTGTTCAAAGTCTATTTTTAATTAATAACAAGTAATATTTTATCTTGTATATAGTATAATTTTTCGACGAACGGACCACCCTTGGGCCAACATAGCTTCACCCCTGCATCCCATGGATAAAAAAACAGAGTAGCTTCTTGCAAAAAAGGGAAAGGAGTGTTATATATATGTATTAAATTAAATAATAATCTTTCTGAAAACAGAAACAGAAAGTTAGTAGAAATTAAATTCTGAAAACAGTAAACTTTTTCAAAATAAATTCTAAAAAAACATTGTAGGAACAAATTGAGCCCACTGTACACAGTGTGTCCTTAAGGAAACTATTCCCCTCAAGTACCCGAGGTTTTGGAATGTATTCTCCCAGATAGAATGATTTAACTCACTAGTGTATCGATACCTAAAACTCTAGTGATCGGCGAACCACTCGATGGTCGTAAAATACACTGGAATATTTTGTGCAGAAGAAGAAGATTCAGAAAATTTTGTAAGTAAATATTCAGGGATTTGAAGGTCTATTTATAGCCAACTTGGTGATGTTTTTGAAGAGGTTTGCAACTTTTCAGAATAGTCATGGCTATTGGAACAGGTGTGACCCTCTGAAGAGGTTTTCAACCTTTCAGAACTGTCATGGCTGTTGAAAATTTTTGCGAAAAATTTAAAATGAATTTAAATTAATCCGGGAAAGAAAAACGGGCTATACCGGACCGGGTCGCGGGTCATCCCTCCATTTCTTTTTCTACTATTTTCCATTCATACCTCGTTTGTTATTATTTATTAAATAACAAACTCAACAATCCCCCACATGAATGGGGAATGGCTATAAACTTAAAGGAATGCACGGACGTGTGTGTGTTTTACAAGCAAGAATTGATTGCCTCTGGATAAGTAGGTTTCCCTTTGAACTTTCCGTAGTGAACTTATATCGGATATACTCGGTCAATCAGTAGATTTGATATCTTTGAACTGTCGAGCTTTGTTGTATACCTAGACAACATAAGTCACACAATCAATCATTAACCATCTATAGTTCTCACGGTTGTGTTCGTTTCATCCATGAACACCACCTGGTTTCATGAGTGCTTAGAGAATGGGCCTTTACTTTCATTCTCCTTGAAGCGGCTTACACTTTACACTCACATAGGTGATTCCTAAACGTGTAATCTTAAAGACACACTATCTGGTCATATCCTGCCAGACTTAGCAAATCATTAAAAAACTTTAAGCTTTATTGACTCATCAAAAAGCCTTAATGCTTTACCTCATTTTTTAACATTGTTTTCATCACAAGAATGGGTTGAGTTAGTTGACAATGTTGAACCGTCATTCATAACTTTGTTTGATCTCTTTGAACCTAGCTCTGGGGATCTCTAGTATGCTAGGTAGAGTTACCGCCATGATGACTTGTCCTAGGCCTTTAACCCCATTCCCTTTGATGATCTTTCTACCGCCGCTCTAGATAGAAATTTTGTAAGTGGATCCGACACGTTATCTCTTGACTTTACATAGTCAATTGTGATAACACCACTAGAGAGTAGTTGTCTAACGGTATTATGTCTCCCTCGAATATGACGAGATTTTCCGTTATACATAATGCTCCCTGCCCTACCTATTGTCGCTTGACTATCACAATGTATACATATAGGTGCCAAAGGTTTGGGCCAAAATGGAATATCTTCCAAGAAATTTCGGAGCCATTCAGCTTCCTCATCGGCCTTATCTAAAGCTATGAATTCAAATTCTATTGTAGAATGGTCGATGCACATTTGTTTAGATGATTTTCAAGACACTGCTCCACCCCCAATTGTGAAAATATATCCACTCGTGGATTTAACTTTAGATGATCCGGTGATCCAATTTGCATCACTATATCCCTCGATCACGGAAGGATATTTGTTATAATGCAAAGCATAATTTTTGGTATGTTTCAGATATCCCAAAACTCGTTTCATTGCCATCCAATGTATTTGATTGGGATTGCTTGTAAACCGACTCAATTTGCTAATAGCACATGTTATATCTGGTCGCGTACAATTTATGATATATATCAAACTTCCCAATACTCTTGCATAGTTCAGTTGTGAGTCACTTTCACCTTCATTCTTTTGAAGTGCATAACTCACGTCAATTAGAGTATTGGCAATTTTGAACTCCAAATACTTGAACTTGTCAAGTACTTTTTCAATGTAGTGAGACTGTGATAATGCTAGACCTTGTGGAGTATTGCGAATTCTGATTCCTAAGATCACATCAGTAACTCCTAAGTCTTTCATATCGAATTTGCTAGCCAACATGCGCTTTGTAGCATTTATATCTGCCATACTTTTGCTTATTATCAATATGTCTTCAACATATAAACAAACAATGACTTCATGACCTGGAGTATTTTTAATGTAAATACATTTATCACACTCGTTGTTTTTAAATCCATTTGCTAACATTGTTTGGTCAAATTTTGCATGTCATTATTTGGGTGATTGTTTAAGTCCATAAAGCGACTTAACAAGTTTTCACACTTTCTTTTCTTTACCAAAAACCACAAAACTCTCAGGTTGTTCCATATAAATTTCTTCCTCCAATTCTCCATTTAGGAAAGCTGTTTTAACATCCATTTGATGGATTTCAAGACCATACACGGCTGCTAGTGCCACTAACATCCTAATAGATGTTATCTTCGTTACTGGCGAGTAAGTGTCAAAGTAATCAAGGCATTCCTTTCTTTGACAACAAGTCTTGCCTTATATTTGTCAAATGTGCCTTCAGCTTTAATTTTCAGTTTAAAGATCCATTTCGAACCTAAAGGCTTATTTCCTTAAGGAAGATAAACCAATTCCCATGTATGATTATCCAAAATTGATTGAATCTCACTATTGACTACCTCTTTCCAAAATGCTGAATCAGAAGACGACATAGCTGCTTTAAAATTTTGAGGCTCATTTTCAAGCTAGAATGTCACAAAATCTGGTCCAAAGGACGTAGATGTTCTTTGACGTTTGCTACACCTTGGATCTTATATACTTGGAGTATTTTCCTTTGGTTCTTCCTGAGGTCGTTTAGGTCTTTCACTTAACGACTTGCTTTCAGTTTTATACGGATAGATGCTTTCAAAGAATTTAACATTATTTGATTCCATTATCGTATTAACATGAATCTCCGAATTATCAGATTTATGAAACAAAAACCGACATGCTTTACTATTTGTAGCATATCCAATGAAAACGCAATCTACTATTTTTGGTTCAATTTTAACCCTTTTAGGTAAAGGAACCTGTACCTTTGCTAGACACCCCCACACTTTGAAATATTTCAAGTTGAATTTTCTTCCTTTATATTTTTTATATGGAATAGATTGCGTTTTGCTGTGGGGTACTCTGTTGAGTATTCGGTTAGCTGTAAGGATAGCTTCCTCCCCCCCTCCCCCCACAAACTCTACAGTAATCCGGAACTTATTAATAAAGAATTTATCATTTCTTTTAATGTCCAATTTTTTCTTTCTGCAATTCTGTTGGATTGAGGTATGTAAGGTGCAGTAGTTTGATGGATAATTCCATATTCCGAACATATTTTTGCAAACGGAGATTCATATTTTCCACCTCTATTATGTTGTTGAGCCAACCACAAGAATTATTGTTTGTGTCATGATATAGCCATAATTAATAAATGGTGAAGTTTTTAATCTTCAAACCAGTCTGACACATTCAGAATTAATAAATGGTGAAGTTTTTAATCTTCAAACCGAGTAACATCTGATACAACTAGATCTAATAAACGATGCAGTTTTTAATCTTCAAACCGATTAATATGTGACACAATCAAATTTAATAAACGGTGAAGTTTTTAATCTTCAAACCGAATAATAAAATGGAGTAGAATATCACTAAGATTTTAATCTCAAAAATGAATATAAAGTCACTTAGACTATAATTTCCAACAAATGAGTAGAAAATGATGAAGACTTTAATCTCAATAAACGAGTACAAAATCGCACAGATTTTGATCTTGAAGCAGGAGTAGAAAATCACAAAGATTTTATTCTCTATCACGAGAATTTTAATTCCCTTTCCAAATGGTTTTTTTAACTAAACTATTTTAATACTTTAAATAGTTTGATCTCTTTCTCTAATCAAACAGATATATGTATATCTTTACATATATTATATTCATGATCTCAATAATACTTCTAGTATTATTGTAAGCCTAATTCATCTCTAACAACCTTGAAAATAATCTTTCATATATTTTTATTTATTTTACCAAGTTGCATATCAACTGCCCGGATGTCATTTGGTAAACAGAAAACGAATTTATTCTCTAGCTACATGTTATTCATAATCATCATAACATGCAAGTAACATATATTTTGAGATCATGATATAATAAGCTTCTACGCTAAGCTTTGCAGAGATTGAATTTCACAAATCACATAGGATAGAAAATTACTTAAAATGAATAGAGTAAAGAGAGTAAAACCCAATTGTTGACAATTTTATAATTCACTGGAGAAATCTTTAATTGTCATCAAGGAGTTCCTTCACTTTCGTTTTTCTGACACACACATTCGCTTTTGAAAAATTTCCAACGAAGCCTTCTTCGACCAAAAAATACTGTCGACATGTCATCCCTCTTGGATGTAATTCTGCATTCAATCTTGAACAAATCTTATTATGTGAACCAAGCAGTATATATAGCGTCGATTACAAGAGAGTAGGGGCTATAATTTGCTAAAAATATTAAACAACCATGACAAACCGTTCCATTGAATATATATGAACTTAGCGCCATCACTGCCATGTAGGCTTAATTTCCTAAATACTGTGTTTGGATTATTGTAGAACGACAAAAATAAGTTCATTGGATGAAACTTATTCGAACAATCACGACGTCAAGTCGTTGTAGTTATGTTATTATGCCAATCCAAAAGATTGCACTTTCTCGTAAAAAGGCATGGCCACTGTTTTTGCCTACTTTTTCCTCCATCAGCCATCCGAAAATAATTCTTTTAATTTCCTTAAGATTGTAATATATCTGTATTGCTGTAAATTAAATAATAATCTTTCTGAAAACAGAAACAGAAAGTTAGTAGAAATTAAATTCTGAAAACAATAAACTTCTTCAAAATAAATTCTGGAAAAACGTTGTAGGAACAAATCGATCTCACTGAATACACAGTGTGTCCTTAAGGAAATTATTCCCCTCAAGTACCCGAGGTTTTGGAATATATCCTACCAGGATACAACGATTTAAATCACCAGTGTATCGGTACCTAAAACTCTGGTGATCGGCAAACCACTCGATGGTCGTAAAATACACTGGAATATTTTGTGCAGAAGAAGAAGAAGATTCAGAAAATTTCGTAAGTAAATATTCAGGGATTTGAAGGTCTATTTATCGCCAACTTGGTGATGTTTCTGAAGAGGTTTGCAACCTTTCAGAATAGTCATGGCTGTTGGAATAGGTGTGACCCTCTGAAGAGGTCTGCAACCTTTCAGAACAGTCATGGCTGTTGGAAGGTATGATCCTCTGAAGAGGTTTGCAACCTTTCAGAACAGTCATGGCTGTTGGAAATTTTTGCGGGAAATTTAAAACGAATTTAAATTAATCCGGAAAAGAAAAACGGGCTAGACCGATCGGATCGCGGGTCATCCCTTTATTTTTTTTCCCACCATTTTCCATTCATAACTGTTTTGTTATTATTTATTAAACGGAAAAGGTCCAAATACCCCCCTGAACTTTACGATAAGGTCTATATATAACCCTCGTTAAAAGTTTGGCCCATATCCAACCTTGTCGTTACACTATTGGCCCGGATACCCCCTTGACTTTAAACAGAGCTAAATACCCCCCTGGACTTTACGATAAGGTCTATATATAACCCTCGTTTTTTTAACAAAATATTTTTTTTTAAAAAAATATATTTGTAAAAACTGAAAATATTTTATTGAAAATAATTTCTTCAGTTCTTAAAAAATGAAATATTTTGTTAAAAAATGATTTTTTTTTTTCTGTTTTTACAAAAAAAAAACAGTTTTTACAAATTTGTTTTTCCAGTTTTTACAAAAAAAAAAATCTTAAAAAAACTGAAAAATGAAGAAAAAAATATTTTTCAAAAGCGAAAATATTTTATTCAGTTTTTAAAAAATGAAAATATTTTGTTAAAAACTGAAAATGTTCTAATTCCTCTGTTTTTACATATATTTTTTCAGTTTTTACAAAAAAAAATATTTTGTTAAAAAAACGATTTTTGCAATTTTTTTAAAGCTTCACAAAAAGGAATTTCTTTTTCTTTTGGAAATGTCCTAATTTCTTTTTGTACAACTTTAAAAAAATTGCAAAAATCGTTTTTTAACAAAATATTTTTTTTGTAAAAACATATTTGTAAAAAATAAAAAAAAAATGTAAAATCAGAGGAATTAGAACACTTTCTGTGTTCATTCTTTAATGTAAAACATATTTTTTTCAGAGTTCATTCTTTTTTACCCTTTCAATGTAAAAAATATTTTTTTCTTCATTCTTTAGTTTTTTAAAGATTGTTTTTGTAAAAATTGGAAAAACAAATTTGTAAAAACTGTTTTTCTTTTGTTGTAAAAACAGGAAAAAAAATTCATTTTTTAACAAAATATTTTCGTTTTTTAAGAATTGAAGAAATTATTTTCAATAAATAATTTTTAGTTTTTACAAAAAAAAAATATTTTGTTAAAAAAATGAGGGTTATATATAGACCTTATCGTAAAGTCCAGGGGAGTATCCGAGCCAATAGTGTAACGACAAGGTTGGTTATGGGCCAAACTTTTAACGAAGGTTATATATAGACCTTATCGTAAAGTTGAGGGGATATTTAGACCTTTTTCATTTATTAAATAACAAACCCAACAATGAGTTGCAGGGACATACTAAAAACAACTACACTTGCAGTGTTCCATAACCCGGAACTGCAAAATGGCAGAAACAATCAAGCAGAAGGAAATAGAAAGTACTACTATACACAGTTCTACACTTGTCTTTATCTGCTATTAACACCCCCAAAATGTTGCCAAATAAGATTCTGTTAACTGGAATCATACAAAAAGAATACCCCCACCAAATAACCAAAAAGCAGAACAGTATATTCTGCAATTCTGTTTACCTCCCATTAATCAATTTTCTTCTACTACTACATGATTAGAAGCCAAAAGCTTCAGACTTTTCAGTTTACAACTTCACAAAAAAGAAGGGTACAAATGTTGTAGAGCATAAAAGAGAAGATGCAGCCAATCGTGACCCTGTGAGTATCAACCACACAAAATGAGCCTAGTTAGGGCGAGTACGAGGCAAGAAACAGAGAAGAAAAATAGAGACACAAAGTCTCTAGCAGACCATTTTTTAATAACCTTAGTTTCAACCCTCAAACTCTTAGCCCTCCTAAGAGCATCAACCTCTTTCAACAAATCAAACTCCACCCCTTTTCTCTTCAATTCCTCCACACACCTCGCCAATAGTTTCCCGTCCTCTTTCTCTCTCTCCAACAGTTTCTCTAAGTGACTCTCCGTATCCGTCTTGTACCGAACGGCCCAAATGATACCCAGAGAACAGAGCAGAGAACACAGAGATGGGATCCAAGAACGGTGGCAGAGCCCAGTTTTAGAAGCCCATTTCGAGGAGGCACTAAATAAAAGCATAAGTGAAATGGAGTGGAAGAGAAAAAAGATGCAGTAGAGCTGGGTGATTTCGTTGCGGACCGAATCGATTTGGGTTTCTTTGGCGGCGATTCTATTGAGGATGAGTTCTTCTTCTTTAAGCCATTGCTTAAGTAACAACTTGTGAGTTGGGGTTTCTGCGATTTGGTGAAGTGGGTGTAAAGGCTTCGATTCCATTATTGAAGTGTTGGTGCAATTCTGATCGGCCATTGAGATTGAGAGATTGTGACAAATTGCTTTTGGGTCAGGGGAGAATGAAGGGTGGAGAGCGGAAAAACAATAAAGGGGAGGCTCCTTTTTAACGGTCCTCTCGGTTTTGAAATATTGTAACGGTCGACTTTGTGGAGTGTCAAATGACTGTATTTCTAGATCTACGGCTCCTAGCTGGATCCGGATTGGTTGATTTTGAAGGAATATTTTATTATAGAGGTCCTAGAATTATTTTTACAAAGGTACTTACTAGTTTATTTTTCGTTTCTTCTCTTTTCTTTTGTGATTTTGGAAGGCCACACTATAAGAAATATCGCGTGCAGCTTTCCAGCTTTTAGCCAATATCGTCCTTTTATCTTTGAGGGTAAGTCTATTTTGATCCCTTAAATATAACCTTGAGCATATTTAGTCTCTTAAATATACTAAAGTGGAGCACATTTAGTCTCACTGACAAGAATCTGTCCACGATCAATTACGGGATTGGTAACGGTACTCACCGTCTTTTTAATTTACTTATCAAAAATATTTTATAAACCAACACCTACTAATAGTACAGAGCTGATAAATTTAGGATTTTAATGTTGAAACTTTTACTTTTAATAATTGCGGTTGATTTTTTCAAAAAGAAAGTTAAAATTTGAAAGAAAAAAAAGAGCTGCCAAGATCACTTCTAGGCATATTATTGAAGCAAACAAATAACCAAATTGTATTATCATTTTGGCCTGCGCCAGAAACTATTTACATCTAATAGCCGAAAAAGTATATAAAATTTGTATATTAACATATAAAATGTATATATATACCAAATAATACACAAATTTTATATATTTTTCGGCTATTATTTTTACAGCGGCTATACAGTGTCATTTTCTCATTGAAAACTGGCACAAAAGGTGATATTTTCAAGGTCAAAATTTTAAAAGATATTATCTAAAAATGAAGAATTAAAGTGATAATTTGCGTTATCCAATAAAAGGATAGGAAACATTTTGCTTCAGAGTAGAAGATTTGCTTCATGAGTCAGAGTTAGTTAATACTGTTAGTTTTTGAACACATTGTGTCAGTGAGACTAAAGGTGCTCCACTTTAGCATACATAAGGGACTAAATATGCTCAAGATTATATTTGAGGGACCAAAATAGACTTACCCTCAAAGACAAAGAACAATATTAGTCAAAAACTCTGCAACTTTCCATAGAAGTTCAAGATGCTAAAGCTAGTTTGTTAGATACAAAATTACTTATTCACATTCGACGTGTACACAAAATTGCCCTTATTTAATATAGTTAAGTGATAAATTAATATAGCGTTAGCATTCATTTATGATTTGAGACTTCTTTATAGGTTCATTCATTTGATGATTTACAGTTTGCGGGTATGGTTGGTTCAGGTCTTGAGAGGTTCGGAAAGGATTTGAAACACTTAGGGGTCGTTTGGTAGGATGTATATGAATAGTGCAGAATAAGGTGTTAGTAATGCATGGGTAAGTAATGCAGATATTATTTTTTATCTACTATTTGGTGTGGTGTATTAAAATTATAATGCATTGTAAAATTCTTAAGAAAAATAATTGTTTACAAAAATTCCCTCCATATTCTCTAGCTTTAAAGGGACTTTAAGGATAATTTTGTCTTTAATCATACTAATGCATGCATTAATAGCCTTGATATTACTAATGCCGTAGTTTTCGATGCATTACTTATACATAGGATAATACACATATTAAAAAAATATACCAAATAAGGTATTAGTAATGCATAGAGCTAATACTTGTAATATTCTTTCTAATACCTCTTACCAAACGACCCCTTAGTTCCTAACTAGAAGCCTTAAATCAAGAGAGTTGACAAAAATTAATATTTTGGATAAACAGACTCAAAATTGTGATTTGAAATTTTATATAGGTACGTAAGATAATATTGGACTTGTAGTATGTTTGGATTAGGAGCCCGGGTGCTCGGGTTCGATTCAGCACTATTGCATGAAAATTGGAGTTTAAAGTTTATAAAATTGACTTGAAAGTTGACTTTGCATTTTAACACTTACATTAATGATTTGAGCCTTTGAAAAAGTTCATATCGGGTATTTGGTCTTGTTGGGATGGTTTAGACGGTTCGAGTAAATTTTGGCGCATTTGGAACAACTTTTGAAAGAATCGAATTGCCGAAACAAGGCCTTTTGGTATTTGGCCTCACTTCATACGTGTATTTCTCCAATCTATAGATAATTTGAGGAAGATCCCAAAAAAGGTTGTAGCATTTTTTAATCTAGATTTCAGAAAGTTAAATTATTTATTCTTCTGATATTTGTATAAAAAGTTATGACAATTTTAGTAAAGGAGTGAATGCGGTCATTTCTCGAAAAAATTTAGTACTGGACTTTATTTTTATTATTTTGGGAGGTAGAGAGCTCGGATTGAGATAATATTTTGAGAGAAATTTTATTTAATTTATTGGAGTAAGTAATCCTAACTTGAATCCATGGTTGACACATGAATCTATCACTAGATCAACATTAAAACATAAATTTGAAAAACTTAAGAAAGTGTATTTTATGATTTTGAATACCGACTTGGACTCGAGTTTGAAAATAAATTATATATTTGGACTCATGAGATTATGGGTCATTGAGATTTGGTCTTAGTTTTGGGTTTTGATCCTGTGGGCTCGGGTTGACTTTTTGTTAACTTTTGAGATTTTGATAAAGATTAAATTATTTTTATGTGGGATTAATTCCACATCGTATTTAGCCTTGTTGAATATTCTTTGGCTAGATTTTGGGCATTTAGAGGTTGGGAATGGTGGAAAGGTAATTTGAAAGATTAAATTTAGCCCAGATAAAGGTAAGTATCTTGCTTAACCTCGACTTGAGGAAATATTTTTTTAAATGGCTTATGTGATACATGCTATGTGTTCGAGGTAATATATATGCAAGGTGACGAACATATATGTGAATGCCGAGTTTGTACCATGCTCTAGGTATATTTAGGCTACTTTGTACCTTATATAGTATAAGCTTCACTTCGTATGCTTTACTTAAATTATTTGTGCCATGACTATATGCATCTTCACATGCTAGTATCGTACTATAAGCATCTCTTTTATGGTAGTATGACATGATGGGATATTATATGTCGTGACTTGGTTATTGTATGACTAGTGAGCATCTTATTCGTGCTAGAATAATGTTCTAGTCATCTTTTACATGGTAGTGTAACATCAAGGATTTCATGTACATGTGTTACATATAGTAGAATACAGAGTCATACATTTCTACTTATATGCACTATATTTGCATATGATCTAGTTCCCATCATTCTTCTGAGAATGTTTGGTGGTGGTAGGCTAGTAACTCATATTTTAGCTATATTTTGCGCTCTAATTACTATATTTTATTTGTGTTGACCCTAATTGCTAGTACATTGTACTTATTATGTATGTTATGCTGTGTAGAATAAGATTCCGCGTTAAGAAGGAAGTGATGAGCAAAAATAAATGAACTAGAGCTTTGAAGTTTAAGTAGAAGCCCCAGAAATTAAATCGGGATCGTGTTAAGAGATCGAGAACCAAGTGTGAAAGTTAAAATTGAAGAAAAAATTGGAGCAAAGAAAAATGCATTATCGCGCTGCTGCATTGAGCTTGCATTTCGGGTGGTCTGTCTGACAAAAATGCTCTCTGAACTTCTCCACATGCGCGATGCATGGGGCGCCTCATGGTGCGTCGTGCTAGTGTATTCCTATAGTTTAATTTTTTTTACTTCGACCTGGGACAGGTAGTTTCGCCTAGACCCATTCTTGCAGGACATAAATACAGTAAAAGCATAATTTTTACCGACCAAAGAATTCAACTAATAAGCAGTGCAATACGGGGGTTTGTATCGAATCGTTATTGTTAATGTTATATATGTCTTCAAACCTCTTTGAAATGACTTTTTCTATATCTATAGAGTCATTCTATAATGACCTAATAGATCATTTTCAGCACTAGCTCCCTTTTCTGTATTTCGAGACTTTTCATAGCTCAACTTGATGATTTATGACTCGAATTCATGTTCTATGTTGATTTCTGAAAAGTTTATATGTGAAATTCTAAAGAAAATGTGTTTTTTGACTTTAACGTGGCTAGAGTTGACCACAATCAATATTTTTGGTAAACGATCGCAGATTTGTATTTTGAAAATTTCGGTAGGTTCGTACGATGGTTTTGGAATTGTACGCATATTTAGTTGGGGTCCTCGGTGATCCGAGGCCATTTTAGTTCATTATGTGAAAAATAAAACAAATTGAGTTTAAACTTGAAAATCTTGAAGTTTTAATGATTGGTTCTTGAATTTTGATGTTATTTTGATGATTTGAGCTAGCGAGCGAGTTTGTATGAATTTATTACACTTATGTGGATTTTCGGATTAGAGCCTGCGGGGCTCGAGTGAGTTTTGGATGTGTTGCGGGCAGTTATGGTTAGCTGATGCAACATCTAGTGTGGTTAGTCTGCAGATCTTGCAAATGCGAAGGCCTGTTCACATATGTGAGCTTCGCTTTTGCGAAGTCAAGCTCACATTTACGAAGGGGAATTAGTAATTGAGAGCTTCGCATTTGTGAAGTAGTGGTCGCATTTGTGAAGTAGTGTAGACGTGTGATTTTTGACCCTCCCCAAGAATTTTCACATGTTTTAGCGTAAATATTTAGTTTAGGTCTAATATAACTATCTCAGCTAATTTTGATCCTTTTACTTTATTTCGTCACAAAATAAAAAAAAATTAAAAAAAAAGGATATATAAATTTTAGTTTATGCATTTCCCATAAACTTGAAAAATACAAAAATAACACCTTATTTTTATCTTTAAATAATTTCGAAAATTACAAAAAAAAAAAAACAAATAGTTTCATTAATATTTTGTAGTTACTTTAATCTGGAAAAAATATAAAAATAATTTTGTTTTAATTGTGAGTCTTATTTTAATAATTATTTTTCTACGTAGGATTAATTAAATAACATCGTGTTCTTATTCTTGGTTCCGGGCAAAGAATAATATTCGGGTTCAAACTACCCGTTTTTAGGCCTAATTTTCGGACCAACCCCATAACAATCCAAACCCACCACATCTTACACGTAACACGAGACCATGGAGGACACGGATACACAATTTGGGGAGGGATTCACGGATGGTCTAGATTTTTTTTAAAAAGGGGAATACATTTTAAAAGGGGAAACTGTTTTTTAATCTTGGGGGGAGGGACTGACGTTTGAGCAAAAAAGAAAAAAAAACAGATTACACTTACAATACACAACACACAAGCACACAAGAGATACGGGGGGCTTCTTCATCTTCTTCATGGAGAAAATATACATGACCAAAAACACCATGAAAAAACCCTAGCACCACCCCTTCCTCGTCGTCGACCACCAGCTGGACCAGCTCTACCACGTCGACCACCAGCTGGGCCAGCTCCACCACGTCGACCAACAGCCCCCTCCGCGCCCAGCTGGCCAGTCGACCACCCATCCTCCATAGCCGCAGAACTTCAAGAAACGAACCCCTCGTCACCCCAGCCATCAACATCCAGTCCCCGTCCCAAACGACCTCAAACCAGCAACTCTCAACCACCCTC
>MU682599.1:6527-16736 GCA_026770625.1 Nicotiana glauca
CCCCAAAATCTAGGGTTTCCTCCACGGATTACATGCAAAGACGAAAGCATAGAAAATCAGGCAAAATAAACTTAGAAAATCCAAGGAATCTAAACATTTCATAGAAGCAAACACAGTAAAGGAAATCACTAGAAACCTTAGGGGGAAAATATGGTAAAGAAAATACACAGAAACCACAGTGAGAACACTTAGGAATTATAGCAAAGTAAAATATAGTAAGAAATTGCAGTAGAACAAGTAAAAAAAATCAAGGAAACCATAGGTTCGAGAAGACGAACAATTTTGAAAGCAAAAATCGGAAAAGATGTAAGAACTTCTTTGAAAATCTCAGAAATAGCATGGATCTAAAGTAGATCTAGAGAGAAACAAGAAAACCTCGAAAATGGCTTAGGTTTTCATAGAAACCCTAGAAAAATGAGAAAGGCCTGGAAAGGGCTGGTCCGAGTCGGAGATGAACTCGCAAGGCTAGGACACGTCGGAGATGAGCCGGAGATGGACATAGAACCTGAATCGGAGGGATTCTGAGCCAGGGTCTTCAAAGTCGGACCTTCGATCTTTGAGTAAAAGGAGTATAAGGGAATGTGGGGGTGAGTACAGGCAACCCAGGGCATGAGATGCAATAGTTTCCGGTGACATACGGTGGAAATTGATGGGAAAGGGGCTAGGGTTTCGGAGAGGATTTGAGAGAATCTGAGAGGGTGAGAGTTCAGAGGCGGCTATTTTGTGAGAAGTGATTAGGGTTTGGGGGTTGGGCTGAGTTAAAAAAGGGAGGATTTAGATCAACGGCCGAGATTAAGGGGTGCGTGGGTTGGGTTATTTAATTGGGTCTGGGTCGGGTAATTTGAAATTGGTAGTGTAATTGGGGTTTAGATTGGGGCTGGAATTGGGCTAAAATTGAAATTAAAAATGGCTACAATTTAAATAGCCAATTTTCCCCAATTCTAATTTTATAAAATAGTAAATGATATTCAAAAATCAAATTAAAATTACTGAGTTAATAAACAATGTATAAGTACTAATTTAAAAATATTAGGAATGACTTTTAATTGCAAGTGCTATTAAATCGAGAAATAGGTTAAAATTACAATTTCATGCAGTTTTAATTTAAAAATACCAAACGGACTTGTAAAATCATGTAAATTATATTTTTGTATAAATTTGAGAAAGAAATAAATTATTCACCAAAATGACGAGTTTTGAGAATAATTATTGAATTTTATAGTGCAAAATAGGCCATAAATTGGTTTTAAAAAATCCTTTAAAATGTGGAAAAATGCCAAAATCTTTGTGGATGTTTATACATGCATATTTATGCTAATTTGAAAGTATTTTGAGTATAAAAATACATAGAAAAAAATTGGGTATCAACAATGATATCTCACATCGATATGTTTGGTCCTTGCATGGTACATGGAGTTCTTTCTCAAATCTATTGCACTTTGACTATCACAATAGGCAGCATACTCCTTTTGATGCAAGTCAAGCTCTTGAAGGAACCGTTTCAGCCATATCATTTCCTTCCCAGCTTCAGTAACGACAATGTATTATGCTTCAGTTGTAGAGAGTGAGACACTCTTCTACAACCTTGATTGCCATGATATAGCTCCCCCTGAAAATGTAAACAAATATCTAGTAGTAGATTTTATGTTATCATTGTCACCTGCCATATCTGCATCTATATAACCCTTCAAGACTGGATCAGATCCTCCAAAGCACAAACAATCTCCTACGGTACCTCTCAGGTACCTGAGTATCCACTTGACAGCTTCCCAGTATTCCTTTCCAGGATTTTCAAGAAACCTGCTGACAATACCAACTGCGTGAGAAATATCAGGTCTAGTACATACCATTGCATACATCAAGCTTCCGACTGCTGAAGAATAAGGAACTCTATCCATGTTCCCTTTCTCCTCCTCTGTTGTAGGACACATTTTTTTGCTCAACTTTAGATGACTAGCAAGAGGTGTGCTGACTGGCTTAGCATTCTTCATGTTGAAGCGTTCTAATACACGTTCAATGTACTTCTCCTGAGACAGCCACAACTTTCTGCTTGTTCTCTCTCGAACAATCTTTATTCCCAGAATTTGTTGTGCTGGGCCTATGTCCTTCATGTCAAAGGACTTAGATAAGTCTCCCTTCAACTCCGCAATCAATTTTTTATCTTGTCCTACAATCAAAATGTCATCCACATACAACAATAATATAATAAAGTTGTTATCAGAAAATCTTTTGAAGTATACACATGGATCACAATATGTCTTTATGTAAGTTTGACTTTTCATGAATGAGTCAAACTTCTTGTACCACTACATTGGTGCCTGCTTCTGATTGTTGCCGACTCAACGCTACACGAATGTAGGAAGAGCGGGTCGCAACAACTTTTACCCGAATAGTGGTTCGGGATCGAATTTCCACTGGATTAGGGGGTGCGTGGGTTGGGTTATTTAATTGGGTCTGGGTCGGGTAATTTTGAAATTGGGTAGTGTAATTGGGGGTTAGATTGGGGCTGGAATTGGGCTAAAATTGAAATTAAAAAGGGCTACAATTTAAATAGTCAATTTTCCCCAATTCTAATTTTATAAAATAGTAAATGATGTTTAAAAATCAAATTAAATTTACTGAGTTAATAAACAATGCATAAGTACTAATTTAAAAATATTAGAATGACTTTTGATTGCAAGTGCTATTAAATCGAGAAATAGGTTAAAATTACAATTTCATGCAGTTTTAATTTAAAAATACCAAACGGACTTGTAAAATCATGCAAATTATATTTTTGTATAAATGTGAGAATGAAATAAATTATTCACCAAAATGACAAGTTTTGGGAATAATTATTGGATTTTATAGTGCAAAATAGGCCATAAATTGGTTTTAAAAAAATCCTTAAAAATGTGAAAAAATACCAAAATCTTTGTGGATGTTTATACATGCATATTTATGCTAATTTGAGTATTTTGAGCATAAAAAATACATAGGGAAAAATTGGGTATCAACAGCTGCCCCTCTTTACCCAAGGAGGATGAAAGAGTTGTCGGGTAAAGATAAGATGGCCAATTTTGACCGGAGATGGAGGTTGTAAAAGGATATTGACCGTGCTCTAGTTTCTGAGCTGCCTACATATCCCTGGTTTTATAGGAATCAGACCATATGTAGTTCAGGGACCGTTGACGGAACATGCCGATGGGATTCGAAAAAACGGACGCGATGGTTAGATCTGAGAGGGTGCTTAGAATCGGACAAGCTGTGGAGAACTGGAGCGGGGTTGCTCCTGCTAAGACAGCCGTGAGCCAGCCGGAATGCCTGCAAATGCGATGTGCGTGTATATATTGCATAATTTAAACGTGATGCAAGTTCCCATTGGACCATGAATATTTGTCTTTGGACGGTTAGGATGACGTCCTCAAACTATGATCTCCTGGGCCATGAAAGCGTAAAAGTAAGAGTTCGCATGCCATGAAATGATGTTCTCGGGCTATGCAGATGGTGCCTCCGAACTATAACGCCTTTGAACGAGTTGGCGATCTTTCAGCCCATGAGAAGGTGGCAATCTTTCAGCCAAATGAATGCACAGGGTGGCGATCTTTCAGCCAGAGTAAGAATTTAAAGTAGGTGGCGATATTTTAGCCGAATGAGAATTTCAAAATGCAGGTGGCGATATTTCAGCCAGTCGAAAAATAAAGCGGCGATATCTCAGCCATGCAGTATGGAGACAATGCTTAGCCTCGGAAGGCAGAGAGTAGCCTTATGCAAAAATGCAGATGGAGACAGAGCTTAGTCTCGAAAGGCAGATAGTAGCCATAGTAGAGCTTAACCTCGGAAGGCAGATAGTAGCCTTATGCAGGATGCAGATGGAGACAGAGCTTAGTCTCGAAAGGCAGATAGTAGCCTTATGCAGTATTGAGGTAATGCTTAGCCTCGGAAGGCAGAGAGTAGCCTTATGCAAAAATGCAGATGGAGACAGAGCTTAGTCTCAAAAGGCAGATAGTAGCCTTATGCAGTATGGAGGTAGAGCTTAACCTCAGAAGGCAGATAGTAGCCTTATGCAAGATGCAGATGGAGACAGATCTTAGTCTCGAAAGGCAGATAGTAGCCTTATGCAGTATGGAGGTAGAGCTTAATCTCGGAAGGCAGATAGTAGCCTTATACAAGATGCAGATGGAGACAGAGCTTAGTCTCGAAAGGCAGATAGTAGCCTTATGCAGTATGGAGGTAGAGCTTAACCTCGGAAGGCAGATAGTAGCCTTATGCAATATGGAATGTAAAAGCGAATAGTAGTAGGTTTTCTTAGCTGATAGATGGTTTGCAAGATTAGGACTGCTGGGGAGCGTTGAGTGTGGATAGTGAATTTGCGAATGAGTGATTGTTCCTCACTCTTGAAGAGCACGAGTATGTGAATGTATTCAATAATTTGCTACCTGGGGTGCCTGCATTCAAAGAAAAATCATGAGTTCTGTAGAGGGGAAAGGTTAGTTCATATTCCATGGCCTTGGACGTCACGTATCATTGGGGTAGCGTTGCTAAATGATAGTGATGCAAATGATGCTTATGCCTGACTTAATAAATATAATATAAGTACAAATTAGAAAACGGTTTTATTCTGGATGAACCAACAACTGCAACGTGGTTCAAGACACGGCAACCTTGCTTGTTTCGGAATTTTGAGGGTCCTCCTCAAAATTTTGCCCCAGTTTACTGTGTTGGTGCTACTGACGGTTGTGCTGAATGATTGAACGCGGATCGATTCCAGAATTTTGAGGGTCCTCCTCAAAATTCTGCCCCAGTTCCAATTACGGGGGGAAAGATGGAATTTTATTAAGGTGTGACCGAACCCATAGGGCTGCCTACGTATCCCCTCGTAATGGGGAATCAGGTCAGGCGTAGTTCAAATTACATTATGAAAGAAAAGCATATGAACCATTTCTGCGAGAATAAGGGCTCCTCCAGTCAAAACCCGATGAACCATGTACGGACCCTGCCAATTGGGAGAGAATTTCCCTTTGGCTTCATCTTGGTGCGGAAATATTTTCTTTAGTACCAGCTGTCCTGGCACGAATTTCCTTGGCTTGACTCTCTTGTTGAAAGCTCTGGACATTCTGTTCTGATATAATTGACCATGACAGACAGCGTTCATTCTCTTTCCATCAATGAGAGCTAATTGCTCGTAGCGACTTTTGACCCATTCTGCATCATCTAGCTCTGCTTCTTGTATGACCCTCAGGGAGGGAATTTCTACCTCGGCGGGGATGAATGCCTCTGTACCGTAAACTAGCATGTAGGAAGTGGCCCCAGTTGATGTGCGGACCATGGTACGATAACCCAGTAAGGCAAACGACAACTTCGCATGCCACTGCTTGTGCTTTTCGATCATCTTCCTTAGTATCTTTTTGATGTTCTTATTGGCTACTTCTACAGCTCTATTCCTCTGAGGTCTGTAGGCCGTAGAGTTCTTGTGTTTAATCTTGAATGTTTCACACATTTCCTTCATCATGTCGCTGTTGAGATTAGAACCATTGTCGGTGATGATTGATTCTGGAATCCCTAACCGGCAGACCATACGATCACGGACGAAATCTGTTACTACCTTCTTGGTGACTGCCTTGTATGACGCTGCTTCGACCCATTTGGTGAAGCAATCAATTGCCACTAGGATGAACCTGTGCCCATTTGACGTGGCTGGTTCGATTGGTTCAATGACATCCATTCCCCAAGCGGCGAACGGCCATGGCGAACTCATTGCAGTAACCTCGTTTGGAGGTACCTTTATCATTTCTGCATAAATCTGGCAACGATGGCATCTTCGAACATACTGGATGCAGTCTGTTTCCATGGTCAACCAGAAGTAACCAGCTTGGAGTATTTTCTTGGCTAAGACGAAACCATTCATGTGCGGGCCATAGGTCCCTGCATGCACTTCCTCTAATAGTTTGGTTGCTTCTTTTGCCTTGACACACCTTAATAATCCCAAGTCAGGAGTCCTCCTATACAGGATCCCTCCACTGTGAAAAAAGTTGTTGGACAATCTCCGAAGGGTTCGTTTCTGAGTAGCATTGGCAAGTTTTGGGTATTCTCCTGTTGTCAAGTATTCTCTGATATCATGGAACCAAGGTTTCGCATCAGCTTCTTCCTCAACGTGAGCACAATAAGCTGGTTGGTCGTGAATCTTGACCGAGATGGGATCAATAAAATTTGTATCTGGATGCTGGATCATAGACGATAAAGTGGCTAGGGCATCAGCAAACTCATTCTGTAATCTGGGAACATGCTGGAATTCTGTCTTTCTGAATCTTTTCCTCAACTCCTGTACATGATGCAGATAGGGGAGTATTTTGGAATTCTTGGTTGCCCATTCTCCTCGAACTTGATGTATGAGTAGGTCCGAGTCTCCGATCACTAATAGTTCCTGAATGTTCATGTCAATTGCCAGTTTGAGCCCTAGGATGCAGGCTTCGTACTCGGCCATGTTGTTTGTGCACGGGAATCTGAGCTTGGCAGATACTGGGTAATGCTGACCGGTTTCTGATACCAAGACCGCTCCTATACCAACTCCTTTGAAATTTGCGGCTCCGTCGAAAAACATCCTCCAACCGTCATAGGATTCTGCAATGTCTTCTCCTATGAAGGCTATCTCTTCATCAGGAAAATACGTCTTCAGAGGTTCGTATTCTCCTCCTACAGGATTCTCGGCGAGGTGATCTGCCAAGGCTTGTCCTTTGACTGCCTTCTGGGTGACATAAATGATGTCAAATTCGCTTAACAGTATTTGCCACTTGGCGAGCTTGCCGGTAGGCATGGGCTTCTGAAAGATATACTTCAATGGATCCATCCTGGATATGAGATAAGTGGTGTAAGCGCAGAAATAGTGCCTCAATTTCTGAGCTACCCAGGTTAGAGCACAACAAGTGCGCTCTAATAAGGAATACCGAGCCTCGTACGGGGTAAACTTCTTGCTAAGGTAGTAGATGGCTTGCTCCTTTTTTCCCGTCTCGTCATGTTGTCCCAGAACACAACCAAATGCCCCATCCAATACTGCAAGATAAAGCAATAGAGGTCTCCCTGGCTCGGGTGGAACCAAGACTGGCGGCGTTGACAAGTATTCCTTGATTCTGTCGAAAGCCTTTTGACAATCATCAGTCCATTTAGTGGCGGCATCCTTCTTTAGCATCTTGAAGATGGGTTCACAAATGACAGTGGACTGGGCTATGAACCGGCTGATATAGTTGAGTCTTCCCAGAAAACTCATCACGTCCTTCTTGCTCTTTGGTGGTGGCAACTCTTGAATGGCTTTAACCTTTGACGGGTCCAGTTCTATTCCCCGGCGACTCACAATGAAACCCAATAATTTTCCAGCGGGAACCCCGAATGCACACTTGGCGGGATTCAGTTTTAAGTTGTATCTCCTCAGTCTGTTGAAGAATTTTCTCAAATCTCCCATGTGATCTGCAGCTTTCTTGGATTTGATGATGACGTCATCCACATACACCTCGATTTCTTTATGTATCATGTCATGAAAGATAGTGGTCATGGCCCTCATGTAGGTAGCACCGGCATTCTTTAAAACGAACGGCATCATTTTGTAACAGTACATTCCCCACGGCGTGATGAATGCCGTTTTCTCTGCATCTTCTTCATCCATCCATATCTGGTGGTATCCAGCAAAACAATCAACGAATGACTGCAGCTCATGTTTAGCGCAGTTATCGATCAATATGTGTATATTTGGCAAAGGGAAATCGTCTTTAGGACTGGCCCGGTTGAGATCCCGGTAGTCGACACAGACTCTAACCTTCCCATCCTTCTTTGGTACCAGCACAATGTTGGCTAACCATGTTGGATACTCTACCACTCTGAGAACCCTGGCTTTGACCTGCTTGGTAACCTCTTCTTTGATTTTCAAACTCATGTCTGGCTTGAACTTTCTGAGTTTCTGTTTGACCGGTGGGCACGCCGGATCTGTCGGCAACTTGTGAGCTACAATGGATGTGCTGAGACCGGTCATATCGTCATACGACCAGGCGAATATATCCTCATATTCTTTCAGAAACTCTGTATACTCTTTCTTTTCTGTTGGTGACAGGTGTATGCTGATACGCGTTTCCTTGACATTTTCTGCGTCTCCCAAATTAATGACCTCAGTTTCGTCTAAGTTAGACTTAGGTCTGTTCTCAAAATTCTCGACTTCCCTGACAATCTCTTCTGGTATTTCGTCCTCTTCTAAATCTATGTCCGTTTGTTGTATTGCCTCATTGCAAGTTACAGTCATTGGTTCATCATCAAGATATGTAATAGTAATGCTGTGTAAAATAAAATAGATGATAGAGAAAGTAATGAGAGCGAGATATAAAGATAAACTGGAAAAATACTTTTGATTGAATTCATAATTGTTTGAAACATCGGAGCTCTTTTCAAAAGTAAAGACAATGCGAAGAAGTAAAATCAACTAAAAGTATAATGTGATGCATATGCGTCGTTTAGCCTTGCTACCCCGAGGCTCTCCGGGCACTGGTGGTCCTGATTGACCAATTGGTGAGGTGTTCTCCTTGGTTCAGAGCTTGAATGGAAGGGCCTTCCTCCCCTTCCTCCTCGAAGATAACACAGCAATCCATATTGTCCTCCAAAAATAGGTTCTTCATTGCTGCCAGTGCCTCGTCTTCCTCTGATCCATATATAATGTCGGCCGGCTGAAAGGTCTACTTCAACTGAGGTAGATGACACTCCAGTGGGTAGTAGGGACGGCGCCATGGTGGCGATCAGTCATTGAACTCCTTCCAGGTGTATTTATAACCCATTCCAAAAGTAGTTCCATGCTTCTTCAACTGGATAAGCTAGGTGATGCCCTAGAGATTCTTGCCAAGTCCCTTTCCGGGCTTGTATCCGCTCCAATTCAGAATGCTCTCGATTTTGTTATCCCACCACTTGTCTTTGTCTATGGCGTTGACTCGCTCGATGTGATGGTATGTTTCTCCACCAATTTTCCTTCTACCTCTGATCATCGGGATGGCCTGGCAACTATATATAGGGTTGCTACCGTCGCCGTGGATGATTACTTCCTGATGATTCCATTCAAATTTTACAGCTTGATGCAAGTTGATGCTACAGCCCCAGCGGCGTGGATCCAGGGTCGTCCTAGCAACAAATTGTAGGATGCTGGTACGTCAATGACTTGGAACTCAACATCGAACCAGGTGGGTCCCATCTGTAGGCGTAGGCTAATTTCTCCAATGGTGGACATTTGAGATCCATCAAAATCTTTGACACTGATAGCCCCATCTTTGATCTCGTGCAATCCTTTACCCAATGTCCTGAGAGTTACCAATGGGCAAATGTTGAGGCTGGATCCCCCGTCGACTAGGATCCTGGTGATGAAGTGATCCTCGCATTGTGCAGTAATGTGTAATGCTTTGTTGTGGCCAAGACCTTCTGGCAGTAGTGCTTCTTCGTGGAAAGTGATCTTATGGCTTTTCAGTACCTTCCCCACCATGTTTGCCATTTCGCCTCATGTTATGTTCTGGGAACATAAGCTTCACTCAGTATTTTCATTAAGGCATTTTTATGTGCCTCGGAGCTTTGTAGAAGAGCCAGAAAAGAAATCTGTGCTGGTGTTTTGTTCAGTTGCCCGACGACTGAGTATTCTTTGGCCTGTACCTTACTCCAAAGGTCATCGGTTCCGATTTCAACAGCCCGCCCGGAGGCCTGCTTGCTGGACTCAGCTAAATGCTCCGGGGTGTACACCCTGCCTGTCTTGGTCATGCCTTGCGCGGCAATTGCTTCCCCAGTATATGTCTTTCCCTTCCTTCTAGCCTCAACTGTGTAGTCCTAAGTTATGGCGTTCGACTCGAACGGGGTCACATCTGTCATAGAAACTGGAATTGGTGCCTTGCGAAGCACAGCAACTTCAAACGGCACAGCACCTCTGGAGCCCCGAACTCAACCTTAATTGGTTTTGACATCTTTGCAGAAGGTGCTTCGAACTCGAGCGGCACAGACATGTTTACCACATCGCCCTCAGAGGGTTGAATCTGAATAATAATGGGATTGAGGGTAACTGCTGGCTTCTTAGGCTCGTCTCCTTCAACTATCAGACTGATTGACCCTTTGGGGTCCCAATCATCTTCAATCTTGATCATATGGATACCTCCACCCTTGTGGTCAGGCAGAGGGTTGTTACGGACATTAGGAGTGGGCTCCTTTGCTATAATGATCTTGTTG
>MU682599.1:27795-38968 GCA_026770625.1 Nicotiana glauca
AACTTTAGATGACTAGCAAGAGGTGTGCTGACTGGCTTAGCATTCTTCATGTTGAAGCGTTCTAATACACGTTCAATGTACTTCTCCTGAGACAGCCACAACTTTCTGCTTGTTCTCTCTCGAACAATCTTTATTCCCAGAATTTGTTGTGTTGGGCCTATGTCCTTCATGTCAAAGGACTTAGATAAGTCTCCCTTCAACTCCGCAATCAATTTTTTATCTTGTCCTACAATCAAAATGTCATCCACATACAACAATAATATAATAAAGTTGTTATCAGAAAATCTTTTGAAGTATACACAAGGATCACAATATGTCTTTATGTAAGTTTGACTTTTCATGAATGAGTCAAACTTCTTGTACCACTACCTTGGTGCCTACTTCTGATTGCTGCCGACTCAACGCTACACGAATGTAGGAAGAGCGGGTCGCAACAGCTTTTACCCGAATAGTGGTTCGGGATCGAATTTCCACTGGAAGCTAGTAATGAAGTTGTATTGTCTGTCTAGCCTAGAGATGCGTTTGTGCTTCTAATTGCACTTCAAACATTTTTGGATTTTTATATTTATAACTATTATTATGAACTAAGGATTAAAACTAAATTATGCTAAGGGAATGTTGCTAAGTTGTAATTAATGGGAGAAAGGCACTAGGGTCGTGGCATTACCTAGGTGGCTAATAACGGGTAGATGCTACTAAGGATAGACTAGCATATTTGGGGCTTATTCTATAACCGTTGCACAATTGTACCCACTCTCACACCTCTCGATAGATAGAGTGATTTTGCCCAGTTGACTCTCTCGAGACCAATTGGGTAGGCCAATTAGACCAAGCAACTAGGGTTCAAGTAGGGTGATTACTCTCTCGAGACTTAACCCGTTAATTGGGACTACCATTTCTGATGGGTCCATCCAAATTCCTTGTTGGGTCAATTTAGGGGTCATGGACTCTCTTTCTCAAGAAGAGATAAACCCACAAAGCTAGAATCAGTGTTTGCAACCACAAATCCTTAATTAAAACATAAAATCAACCCAAATAACAAATACCCAATATCAATATATCATTTGAATGCAGCACCCATCAATTACCCACACTAGGGTTGAGCCACAACCCTAGCTAATGGGTTTAGCTAGACATAATTAAAGTAGAAACTGAAGAAATAGAAGAATAACTAAACATATTAATTGATTATAAGAAGAAATTACAATAATCTATTGTTAATGAAGACCAAAAGTGCCAAAAATGGCTACAAACTCGTTCCCAGATACACAACTGCGTTCAAAAACTAAAAATTTAACCTAAAAATGGTAAAATATTATATTTATACTAGGCTGGAAAAACTGGACAAAAATACTCATGCGGGGTCAGCGCGGACCGCGGCCGCGCTGGCTCTTGAACTCATAATTTCAGCTCTCTGAAGTTGAGGACCGCAGACCGCGAGAGAATGCATCGTGGCCGCGGTGGGTGTTGGCGCGGCCGCACATAAGTGAACTCGGAGCGCATTGCTTGAAATGGCCAAAAAGTAAGCTCTCTGAATCTCGTTCGCGCGGACCGCATAAAAGTGTAGCGCGGCCGCGTTGCTTTGGTCTCCAAATTGCTAGTCTCTGAATCTCATTTGTGAGGACCGCGTAAAAGCGTGAAGCAGCCATGAAGCATGGGCGCGGTCCGCGAGAATCCAACTGCGTCCGCATGACTGTCAACCTGAAGATGTCATCTCTCTGAACCTCCTAGTGTGCCCGCTGTCACAGTTGCGCGTAGTCCCTTTTTCCTTCTCTTTACTTGGTCTTTGATACTTGAGCAGGTTTCACTCTGTTTTGAGCCGATCTTTGACATTTCCTCACTTTGTCTCTCAAGCCTGCAATCAAGCACAACCTGTTAGCATTTTAGGACTATTTTGTAGCAATTTATACTCAAAGCATAGGCAAATAGGGGCATAAAACACGTTAAAATCCTACTTATCAATTCCCCAAAACTTAAATCTTTGCTTTTCCTCAAACAAACAAAATAAGACCCACCCCTCGAAGGAACATCCAAGTAATTCCAGCTATCCTAAAATAACCTCAAGAAGTATCAATTGGGACTAACAATTGCCCTCAATACGAATGCATCATTAACACATTTAGACTTTGAAAACTATGGATCAAGTGTGACACAAGAGCATCAAGAGTTGACACATTTCATCAAAGAACTTCTCTTAATTACTTTGGTCATTGGGGAACCCAAACTCACACATCCTCAACTCTTCCTAAGCAAATCTCACGTTTTAGAGTATTGACACACAAACTGAGGTTGATGGGCTTTCACTCATCTCTCTCAAGAAGAAGGTCACACTCATCTCTCTCAAGAAGAAGGTCACAAGTCCGGCTCTAGGTACCATGTGATTGCCCCTTATGTAAGTATCCATTAATGTAGGCTTCCCTCAACTCAAGATCATATGGGGCTTTTGTGGAGTCATTGTGAAGGCTTTTGGGTAAGGGTAGGACATGTTTTTGTTCAAGTGGGTTCAATCTTCCCTTAAACACTCATTCTGATTCATTTTGGCACACTTTCTTGACTCATTTGAGTAAGGGTAGGACATATTGTCACTGTTCCTTATGCAATTCAGAGCATTTCTCCTTTTTCTACTTTTTCCACACCTTTTTCAATTTTGTTCTCCTTGAATCCCTTTTTATTCTTGTTAACATTGGCCTTTCTTTTTATATTTTTTCTTTTCTTTATTTTTCATTGCCTTCCTTTTCTTTTGCTTTTGTACCTTTTACCACTTTGTTTCCTTTCTTGTCTCTCCCCCCAAACTTAGACATTTGCCATTACTCAAGGGAAGATTTGGGTGCCAAAAGAGGGTATAGATTGTAGCATCGGTTCTTGAAAGAAAAAGGTTTAAGGCTCAAAAGGGTTAACTAGGGATCATCTCATTGGTAGGCCATGGAATTGTTCAACTTGACATTTGGATCAAGGAGAGCCTATAATCACTTCTTAAGTCAAATTTCACCTATGATTTCGCCTCAACAAACATTCAGGGTAAGTTCTAGACCATTGGCTCAGAACTTGGACTCACAATTCGATTTCTTACCACACACACTCAAGGATTGCTAAAGACATCGAGTCGAGGGCCCACAATGACCTTAGTTACTATTTAAGCACACAATGGTCCGAAAAGATCACATGATGATTATTTGGTCATCACAAGAGTCTCGAGGCAACAAATTGCACCATACTAAACACAACATTATGTCTTTGACCATTGGATCAAAGGCAAATGTGCTAGGCCCAAGTGAAGCTTTGCTTGAGGTACCCTTAACTACAACTATCCAAAAACAAAAGGAAAAATAAAAAACAGACTCAAACCCTTAAGAAGGTTGTCCCCCGAGTTGTGGTTCACCCCCTAGGCTAACGTGGACCGCATGATAATTCTACGTGGACCGCGCAGGTCAGAACTTAGCACACACAACAGAAGAAGCGCGGACCGCGCATAAAATGTGAGCGGCCGCGTAGGGCTAAAATTTAACTGAGTATGGGATTTTCCAATTTTTTTTCACATTTTGGGTCATAAATGTCTTTACTCAATTATTTAACATGAATTCATGCCCATTGCTCAAAGTAAACACAGGAAATCTAATTTAAAAGTTAAAAAACTAAGAAGAAAGAGAAGAAATAAGAATTTATACTAGTGGGAAGCAATTAAAATAAACAAAAATTATACTATGAATGAAATGAGCAAGAATTGTTACCAGGGATGAATGAATTTTAACTTTGTGAGCAAGTAGTATTGATGAACAGTGAATATTAGAGCTCAAGTAGAAATTTTGCGAAAAGGTTAAAATGAGACCCAAGGCCTCTATTTATAGAAGAACCCTAGGACCCACTACTTACCTACCAGCGCGGCCGCGCAGAAATGGCCGCGGACCGCGCTGGATTTTTCCAGCCTACATAACACTTGCTCAACCCACGCGGACCGCACTGTTTTGGTGCACGTGTTGATACCTAATTTTTTTCTATATATTTTTTATATACCCAAAATACTTTCAAAATAATATATATGTGCATATATAAGCATACCTAAGGGGTTTGGCATTTTTAATAATTTTTAAACCAATTTATGGCCTATTTTTGCACCATAAAATTCAATAATTATACCCAAAAAACTTGCCATTTTGGAGAATAATTTATTTTATCCTCATATTTACATTAAAATATAGTTAACATGATTTTTTGCATATTCTTACAAATTCGTTTGGTATTTTAAAAAACTAAATTGCATGTGATTGCAATACTAGCCTCTTTAAGATTTAATAGTCTTTTTTTATAAATATAAATTAATCCCAATATTTTTAAATTAATATTTACATATTATTTATTGACTTAGTGCCTTTAATTTATTTTTTAAATCATTTTTTAAATTTTTATAAATATAAAACGGGAAAACTAGCTATTTCAATTGTAGCCTCAATTCATTTCAATTTTAACCACATTACCATTTCAATTTCAGCCAATTTCAAACCCAAATTGGACCAGCCCAATTCTAACCCCTAACTCATTGCCTAAACCCGCCCAGAATCTTTTAAAATCCAGGCCGTTGATCCTTTTGATCAACGGCCACAAATCATTCTTTCCTTTTTAATTATACACAACCTAACCCTAACCCTCATTCCCTCTTCGACCGCCGCCCTCAAAATCTCTCTCTCTCTCTCTCTCTCTCTCTCTCTCTCTCTCAAACGCTCTCAAACACTCGAAAAGCCCTAATCGTTTCCTTCTTCTTCTCTAACCAATCTCACGGAACCCATGGCTTCTCAGGCTATGGATGGCATGTGCTCACTCTCCTTCACTCCTATGTCATGTTTGTTGAAGATTTCGAGGTACGACCTCGATGGTGTTCGAGCAGATCCTCCATAGATCTGAGGTTCTATGGCCTCTCCAGCCCCGTTCCGACATATTCGAGCCTTAAGAGCCTAGCTATGGCTCAGATCAACTCCAGACCAGACCTCTTCCAAGCCTTCTGGTTTCTAGGGTTTCTGAGAAGTCCTAAAAGCCATTCAAGATTTTCCTGTTTGTTTTCCCTTAGATCTATGCTATATCTATGCTATATTCGATGTTTCAGGGGTTTTCCCAATTTTTCTTTTGAAATTATTCAATTTTTCAAAACTAGGGTTTCTGGAAAAACATTCTGATTCTTCTTCTCTTTTTCTTTATGTGTGTTTCATCTGTGTTTATCTCGTATTTTTCTTCTCTACTACGCATGAACTTGATTTTTCTGTTCTTTTTTTTATACTTTATATTTTCCTCTGCCTTTAGACTAAACTCGCATGATCGTCTCTGCCATATTTTCTTACATGATTTCTATTGTATGTTTTTCCTACTGTTCTCTATGTTATTTTCGTGCAAGTCTCTGAAAGAGACCTCTGGTTCCATTTCAATGGCTCACTTCCTCCTCTCCGTTAGAAACCCTAGGATTTAGGGTTTTTGACAAGGATGAGCTGGTGTTCAGACTAGGGTTCTATGTCAGAACCCTAGGGTTCTCTCTTGAACTCATTCAGAGTATATGAATTGGACTCGGCCTTTTGTTATAATCCTAGATTTTTTTAATATACAATGTTCTCTTATTTGTGCATGTCTGTATGCTTTTTATATGACAAATTCTCCTCTTTCAAAAGGCCTTTGGCCAGCCTGTGATTGATTTCGAGTCCATTTTCAAAAGGGTTTGATTGATTGTTGATGATTTACTTTAAATTAAGTTTCTCTTCACCTTTCTTGGCTAGATTCATTCGAGCTAAGACTCAAGCCCTAATTTTACTGACTACTAATTGATTGTCTTTCCTTATTTGGTCCAAACCGTGTACTGTCGAACTATTTCCCTTAAATAATGTTCTGTGTATCTACCCTTATTGTACTACTTTGGAAAAGATTTTGAACCAAACCCTTTCCTTAATTATCCTGCCCGTTTGAAATCAATTCCCTTGACTAAAGGGAAATCATTGAAACTGATTTTCAAAGTTATTTTCTTACCTCTTTCTACTCGTTTTCTGCACTATAAAAGGGGGCCACCCTTTTGCACTTGAAAAAAAGGCTTAACAAGCTTGACACACAGACTCTCAATTCACTAATTCTCTGCATTACTTCTGCATTCAAAAATACAACTTTTTTGCACTCTTTCACAATCAAAATTGCTTTTCTCACTTATAGTATTGAGAAACTTGCTCCTCTTCTCCCTTTATTTTCTGAAACATTCTCAAAGTTCTCTTTAAACTCTCAAGTATTTGCTGAAGACTTGAGTTTGCTCCTGCTGATCTCTTGCTGTCTGCTTACTTTATTGTCCCGCTACTCTAGTACTTTGCATCTAGTATGTCATTTTTAGTTAAATAATTCCCCTTCACTATGTGTTTATTTTCTAGCCTGTTATGCTTTCTTTCACCATGTGGCTATTTCTAGGCTGTTATGCTTTCCTTCATCATTTTTCTGCAACTCTGTGTGCTCTTTTCTCATGTGAACCCCTTTCCTTTTACCCCTTTGTATGAGAGTTGTAGTTCAAGATATAGCAGCATTTCACATTGTTGTCTATGACTCTGAACTAGGTTCCCTTGAACCTCTAACTCAATCAATTCCCACTTCCCTTCTCCCTTTATGTGCTGAGCCTTGACTCAAGTCTGGTGGTGTCCTAATACCATCCAGACTCAGGTCTGACCTCAAAGGTCTGCTCTTAATTTTTTTGGACCAAGCAACTGGTCAGGGGTGTGCCAGTCTACACCCATGGCTGGGTATGACTACCTCTTTAATCCCTCTCTCACTTTGCACTTATTCCTAGTTCTAAGTTCTGCCCCCCTTTGGTAAGCCATGCTTTGGGACCCTGGAGCTCCCTCTGAACTTGGATGCCTGAGGGCTGGCTATTCCATACTGCACTATTCTGTTCTAATTGTTATCCAGAGTGTAAGCATTGCCTGGAGCCCTTGAGGCTCCTTAGAACTCTGAAACACTTTGGATAAGAGAAGGCTTTGGAAATCTGGATCCCAGAATTGGTTAAACGTATGTTGTTGGACATCAAGATTGAATTAGGCTGCTTGGATCCAGCTGTTAGCTTTTGATGTATCTTTAATTTCAGTTTGATTTGTAAATAATCTTTGTATGAAACTTGGGGGATATAGTAAAAAGGGGTGTGGGAGGGGTCTACTTTCTTGCATCAATAAAAGGGTATATATCATGTCTTTAGGACTTTAATTTCCTTACTAGACATCTTGCCTATAGGTCTATTTAACATTTTAATTCAGTCACCTAGATGCCATGCCTATAGGGTTTACGCTTAATTACGGTACAAGTCACCTAGTTACCATGCATATAAGGTTTAATGTTTAGTCATATTACACACAATTAGAAAATCTTGCCTATAGGACTTTAATGTTCATGTAAATCAATGCATATAGAAATCATGTCTTTAGGACTGCATATTCATTAGGCAAGCTATAGGGCTAATCAAACAATCATCTTTTTCATCAATTCAATAAAAAGTCTAAAAATCGAATGTAGATATCATGCCTATAGGATCTTATATCAAACGCGATTAATTCGTTCTAAGCAATAGGAGTCTGTTAACTGGTCCTTAAACGTTTTAATTAGTAACATTTTCAAAAGCCTCTATCTTTTAATAAATCCTTTGGATCAGTATTCTTTTAAGTTCTTCAAATCTGCATCTTTGAAACAGTTTCTTTCTTAATGTTCTGCCTAAACATTTTCCTACTAAACTTTGGTTTTCCTGAACTCATCTTTTAAATATAGTTTTGCAGTTCGTTCTTTTTCTTAAAAATTCTGCCTTTTTCTCTGAAATTCTTTACAATTATTTCTATGTTCAGGCAGTTTGCCTACCTTTCTTTAACACTCATTTTTAACTTGCTGCAATCTCTACTTCCTTTTCAAAAACTCTTCTGCAATTACTTCTTTAACCAGTATTTTCTGAATCACTCGCTTAAAATACCTTAACTTCCGACAATTGGATCCAAGTTGCCTAATCCAAACTTTCTGTCTAAACGTATGTATTAAACCAATCCGCTCGCTGCTTAATTTTTGAAGACCAAATCAGTATGTGCAAGACATGCTAAATTAAGTGTTGTTTGGTTAAGTGGTTTACTTGAGCCTTACTTATTTGCTTGTTCATCCCTATATCTGTTACTTGTTTTTGTATGTCGCAATTAGAATTTTTACCTTTGAACTCCCTATATGCCTATATCCCTTCCTTCCCCTTTTAGGATTAGAAGTCTTGATATCCCGGGACTGATAGGATGGGACAGGTACTAGCATGCAATAAGTAAACGAGACTAATCACGTTTAAATACCTTAACGGGGTGGGAAGGGTAGACATGGAGATGATGATTACACAATAACACTATATGCACAATCAGGTGTCAGTGTTGTGAGAATGATCCATGTAATGCATAAACCTAGGACCCCCTTTTTCCCCTTTATTAGTTTAATAATTTTTCAGAATTTTTAAAGGTTGTCCAGTCTTCAACTTCCATTCCATGTACTTCTTTCAAATTACTCGTACCAATTATTTAACCCCTTACTTGTATCTCTTCTTTAATCACAAAAACTATTTCCTTCCAAACTTCAGCATTTCTAAATCCTTTTCCCAATCTTATTTGTAACCGTTTCCCATGTTTGCAATGCTTATTTGTTCATTTGTTTGCTTGCAATTAAATTCACAATTGTAGCATGGCTGGGAACCACACTAGTGGACCTTGAGGGGTGCCTAACACCTTCCCCTCGAGATAATTTCAAGCCCTTACCCGAACTCTGGTTTTCTATCTTTATTTCTTTTTAAAGTGTCCTAATGCACTATAATCATTAGGTGGAGACTCTCCAAACTCTCAAAAAGCCCAACTCCCAAAGTGGGAAAAGAGTTGTCCTCCCGAATGTCTTGAACCCGATTTCGCTCTTTAGGGAAAAAGGGGGCGTCGACAGCATGGCGACTCTGTTGGGGAATATTTTAGGCTTTTACCATTACATGCTATTTGTGACTTAATTGCCTTTATTTCTTACCTTTTATTTATTTCATCATGAGAACTAACTTGGCTCTTCATGTCTTTCCTTTCTCTTAACTACTTTCCTTTACTACTTTATTATTTCAATACCGATGTAATTTTGAGCATTTATTATAATCATTCATTTTATGTACGTGAAAATACATGTCAATTTGCTTTATTCTTGTAAATTGCATCTTCGACATCATATTCCACTCGTGCCAAAACAAATACTATAGCAACGCTTATAATGAGTAGTTGCGCACTTCCAATACTATCACCCCTGAATTTGGCAAAGGCGTATTTGCAGTAAAACCAGTCGATCAACGGTGTAGTCAACGGTTCCATGCCTTTCCCTCTTGAGTTGTCCACTCAAGGGTACCAGTCTAGCACTTCAAAATAGAAACCTTACTCCGTTAAACTGTGCATGCATCATGGTCAAACCTAGCCGAGTCGGTTATGTTGTCCACATAATGACTCGTTAAGATAGACTTGTCCAAAGTCCACCGAGTTTCCTTGAAACCCAAATGGACACCTCCACATTCTGTGCATTTATTTGGAGAACTTAAGTTCTTTTCTATGCTAATTATTGATTTAAATAGTCGATTCTGGTAGGGCTAAGGGCCTAACACTCTGTTTTGCAGAAATGGGGAACGAAATCCCCAGATTTGGCATGGTGACCAACACCCATCCAAGGCTACTGAATTGGTGGAACGACCTCCATTCTAGTGGCCAGACACTCGTCCGCAAGTACCTAGGGAATCTGCCTTCTCTCCTAGAGATTCAGCCCAACAACAGAATCATAGAGGCTGCAAGGTTATTCTGGGATAGTGACAAATCTGTGTTCCTCTTTGGTGATCTAGAAATTACTCCTTTACTTGAAGAGATAGGGGGTCTAGCCGGGATTCCTTGGGGGACTCCGGGTTTTCTTATGCCAGAAAATCGCAAAGGAAGGGGTTTTCTTAAGATGATGGGATTGAAGAAAATCCCATAATTAACCTGTTTGAAGGACTCCTACATCCCATTTGACTATCTATATGAAAAGTACGGCTATAGCAAGTCATACCGCACCTATTCAGATAAATTTGCTATCACCTCGTTGAGGCATGTTCATAGGAGGGTTTTTGTCTTCATGTTTTGCTTTATGGGGATGATCGTGTTCCCTATGAAGAAGGCTAGGATCTACACCATACTAGCCATGGTAACCAAAACTCTGATGGAAGGGATTGGTGGGCAAACTTTCAGCATAGTGCCCATGATCGTCTCGGAGATATACCGTGCCATGAGCAAGTGTCAACAACAAGGCAATCATTTTGAGGGTTGTAATTTGTTACTTCAACTATGGCTCATGGAACACCTCCAGAAAGGGGAATACACAAGAGATCTTACGCAGGGATTAGGATGACCATATCGCCTTCCACCAGCCAAGGCGTATGAGTTACATACCCAGAATGTTCGCACAGCCAGAGGACGCCAAGGGATGGGGTGGAATTATTTGAAAATCTGAAAGAAGACCAGGTGCAGTGGATGTTTGAGTGGTTCCCCACGGATGAGCTCATCGTTCGATCCCGAGACACCCCATTCCTCATACTGATTGGTTTAAAGGGAACTTACCCTTACGTTCCTCTCTGAGCCATGAGGCAAGCTGGAAGAAAACAAATCATACCGAGGGTCGATAAGACAAATCACCTCATAGCTGATTTCCAGGATGACGATAGCCCTCACCGGTGCCAAGCTCAGCATTTGTGGCATTGCAAGATCGTTTTGGAGAAAGAATCCATTGAGCCAGACAGGTATCACACCGGCTGCGTGCCGCACTACTCGTGTTGGTTAGATGACAATGATATGGGTCAGCCAAGATCTGTTCGGGGTCACAGAATTATTGACGAGCATGCTGAAACACAGGCTAAGTATAATCAATTGCGCAAGAGAATCCGAGAGTATGAAAGTGAGCATCAGGAAATACAAGAAGCCCATCAAAAACTGATCGAGGAGTGGAAAGAAATGGCTGTCAGTGCCAACAAACGGCTAGGGTATTTGGAGCAGGGTTTAGTAGAGTTGGAAGGGAAGTTCATCAAAAGAATTGAAGATTGTCAAAACGCTGAAGGAAATGCAGGCGGACATCTGGCCCGAGCTTATTTGCTGCTAGGACTACGCGAGTTGGTGGAGCT
>MU682599.1:39766-52775 GCA_026770625.1 Nicotiana glauca
CGAAATGTTTGATGGATCCGGAGATCCCAGGGTTCACCTGAGGACTTATTGTGACAAGTTAGTAGGGTTGGAAGAGACGAGAAAATCCGCATGAAGCTCTTCATGAGGAGTTTGAAAGGAGATGCGTTGTCCTAGTACATCAGTCAGGACCCTAAGAAATGGACAAATTGGGTAGTATGGCAACGGACTTCATGGACAGGTTCCATTTCAATACGGAGAGCACACCGGATGTGTTCTACATAAAAAACTTGAAGAAGAAGCCCACCGAGACATTCCGCGAGTATGCTACTCGTTGGAGGTCAGAAACTGCGAAGGTCAGGCCAGCCTTGGAAGAAGAACAAATGAATAGGTTCTTCGTCTGGGCTCAAGATCCCCAATATTATGAAAGATTGATGCTAATCGAGGGTCAAAAGTTCTATGATATCATCAAACTCGGAGAAAGAATCGAGGAGGGAATCAAGAACGGTATGGTAACAAATCTTGAAGCATTTCAAGCCACCAATAAAGCTTTACAAACTGGTGGCGCGTCCAAGAAGAAAGATGTAAGTGTCGTGATGATCGCACAGGTAGCCAAATCACCACCAAAATACCACACCTACCCATCACCTCCCCTTACATATCAGCCTATCCCAAATTACCAAGCACTCGTACCCTCCTATCCACCTCCCATTTACCAATATACTCCAACTCTCACATATCAACCCACTTCACCCTGACACTCTCAACCAGCACATGTTTACCAAGCTTATAACACTCAACCCACTCACTACCAATCGCCACCTACCCGCCAAAATTTCCCGAGGCCCAGACCAAATTTTGACCGAAAACCTCTCAGGCAGTACACAGCCATTGCTAAGCCAATCGACCAATTATGTGAGAGACTCAAAGATGCTGGTTATATCACTCCTATCCCAGCCAAAACACCAGAAAATCCCTCCCAGTGGATCAACCCCAACAAGACCTGTGCGTATCACTCCGACATGAAGGGGCACACCCTTGACGAATGTCGTTCCTTGAAAGACAAGATTCAGACTCTGATCGACAACAAGGTCATCGTAGCAAAGGAGCCCACTCCTAATATTCGTAGCAACCCCCTGTCTGACCACAAAGGTGGATACATTCATATGATTGAGATCAAAGACGATTGGGACCCCAAAGGGTCGATAGGTTTGATTGTTGAAGGGGACGAACCAAAGAAGCCAGCAGTTACCCTTAACCCAATTATTGTGCAGAATCAACCCTCTAAGGATGATGAAGTAATATGTCTGTACCATTTGAATTTGAAGCGCCTCATTCTGCAAAGACGTTTGGGTCGATCGAAGTTGAGTTTGGGGTTCCAAAGTCACCTACATCCTTTGAAGTTGTTGTGTTGCCACCAAGGGTGCCTATTACGGTGGCAATGGCTGACATGACACCATTCCACTCAAACGCCATACCATGGGATTACACTGCCAAAGCTTGGAGGAAAGGAAAGACAAAGACAGGAGAAACGATTGTCGCACAAGGAATGACTAGAACAGGGAGGGTCTACACCCCAGAGCACTTAGCTGAGTTTGGTAAGCAAGCCCCGGGACATCCTATTGAGACAGGACCCGACGATCTTTGGAGGAAAATACAGGCTAAGGAATACTCGGTTGCTGAACAGTTGAACAAAACACCAGCACAAATATCTATCCTGGCTTTTCTGCAAAGTTCAGATGCTCACAAGAATGCCTTAATGAAGATACTGAGTGAAGCCTATGTGCCCAGCAATATAACCGGAGGAGAGATAGCAAATATGGTGGGGCAAGTGCTGGAAAGCCACAAAATAACCTTCTACGAAGACGAATTGCCACCAGAGGGTTTGGGTCATAACAAGGCACTGCACATCACTGTGCAATGTGAAGATTATTTCATCACTAGAGTCCTGATCGATGGAGGATCCAGCCTCAACATATGCCCACTGGTAACTCTCAGAACTTTGGGAAAAGGCCTGCACCAGATCAAAGACGGGGCTATCAATGTCAAGGCCTTCGATGGATCCCAGAGATCTACTATTGGAGAAATCAGCCTCTGCTGCAAATAGGACCGACGTGGTTCGACATCGACTTCCAAGTAATAGATGTCCCGGCAACCTACAACCTGCTGTTAGGACACCCCTGGATCCACGTTGCTAGAGCCGTAGAATCGACCCTACATCAAGCGGTAAAGTTCGAATGGAATCACCAGGAAGTGATCATTCATGGCAACGGTAGTAATCCCATATACAGTCGCCAGACCATCCCAATGATCGGAGGTAGAAGGAGAATAGGCGGAGAGACATACCATCGTATCGAAAGGGTCAACTATGTAGACAAAGACAAGTAGTGGGACAACAAGATTGAAAGCATCCTGAATTGGTATGGGTACGAGCCTGGAAAGGGGCTCGGTAAAAATCTTCAGGGGATCTCTAAGCCCATCAAATTGAAGAAGCATGGCACTACCTTTGGCTTAGGGTATGATTATACTTGGAAGGAATTCCAGAATTAGTCGCCACCATGGCGCGACCCTTACTATCCGTTGGAGTTCCCGACACCTAGCCTGGATCAAACCTTCCAGCCGGCAGATACTATATACGGGTCCGAAGAAGATGAGACATTGGCAGCCATGAAGAATTTGTTCCTAGAGGATAATGATATGGACTGTTGTGTTCTTTTTTAGGAGGAGGGGGAGGAAGGCCCTTCCATACAAGCCGCAAGCAAAGGAGACCGCCTCAGCAATTGGTCAATTAGGACCATCAGGGCCCGGAAAGCTTCAGGGTAGCAAGGCTAAACAAAAGCACCATGCATCTCATTTTAGCTTACTTTACTAGTTGACTTTCTTTCTGCATTGTCTTTATTTCAAAAAGAGCTCCGTTGTTTCGAACAATTATGGATTCAATCAAAGCATTTTAGTTTATCATATATATCTTGCTTATTATTTTCTCTATCATTTACTCTATTTTATACAGCATTACTACAAGTTATCTTGACGATGAACTAACGACTGTGACTTGCAACGAAACAATGCAACAAAAGGAAATAGACTCAGAAGAAGACGAGATACCCGAAGAGGTCGTTAGAGAAGTAGAGAATTTTGAGAATAGACCTAAGTCCAACTTGGAAGAAACTGAGGTCATTAATTTGGGAGATGTAGAGAATGTCAAAGAAACCCACATCAGTGTTCACTTGTCGCCATCAGAAAAGGGAGAATATACGGAATTTTTGAAAGAATATGAGGACATATTTGCCTGGTCGTATAATGGTATGACTGGCCTCAACACATCCATCGTAGCTCACAAACTGCCAACAGATCCAGCCTGTCCACCGATAAAATAGAAGCTCAGGAAGTTCAAACCCGATATGAGTTTGAAAATCAAAGAAGAGGTTACTAAGCAGGTCAAAGCCAAGGTTCTCAGGGTAGTGGAATATCCAACGTGGTTAGCCAACATTGTGCCAGTACCAAAGAAGGATGGGAAGGTCAAAATCTGTGTCGACTACCGGGATCTCAACTGGGCCAGTCCCAAAGATGACTTTCCCTTGCCAAACATACACATTCTTATCGACAATTGCGCCAGGCACAAGTTGCAGTCTTTTGTTGATTTTTTTGTTGGGTATAATCAGATATGGATGGATGATGAGGATGCAGAGAAAACAGCTTTCATCACGCCATGGGGAATGTATTGCTACAAAATGATGCCATTTGGGTTGAAGAATGTCGACGCCACCTACATAAGAGCCATGGCTACTATCTTTCACGACATGATACACAAGGAGATCGAGATATATGTGGACGATGTCATCATCAAATCCAAGAAAGTCGCTGATCATAGGGAAGATTTGAGAAAATACTTCAACAGTTTGAGAAGATATAACCTGAAACTAAATCCCGCCAAATGTGCATTCGGGGTTCCTGCCGGAAAACTACTGGGTTTCATCGTGAGTCATCGGGGGATAGAATTGGACCCATCAAAAGTTAAATCCATTAAAGAATTGCCACCGCCAAAGAACAAAAAGGACATGATGAGTTTCCTGGGGAGACTCAACTATATCAGCCGGTTCATAGCTCAGTCCACAGTCATTTGTGAACCCATCTTTAAAATGCTGAAGAAAGACGCTGCTACTAGGTGGACCGACGATTATTAGAAAGCCTTTGATAGAATCAAGGAGTACTTGTCAACGCCGCCATTCTTGGTTCCTCCCGAGCCAGGAAGACCGCTATTACTTTACCTTACAGTATTGGACGGAGCATTCGGTTGTGTTCTGGGACAACATGATAAGACGGGGAGAAAGGAGCAGGCCATCTACTACCTCATTAAGAAGTTTACCCCATACGAGGCCCGGTATTATCTATTAGAGTGCACCTGTTGTGCTCTGACTTGGGAAGCTCAGAAATTGAGGCATTATTTTTGTCCCTACACTACTTATCTCATATCCAAGATGGACCCACTGAAGTATATTTTCCAGAAGCCCATGCCCACTGGCAAGCTTGCCAAGTGACAAATCTTGTTTAGTGAATTCGACAACATTTACGTGACTCAGAAAGCAATCAAGGGTCAAGCCATAGCAGATCACCTCACCGAGAATCCTATTGGCGGAGAATACGAACCACTGAAAACGTATTTTCCTGACGAAGAAGTATCCTTTGTAGGAGAAGATATTGCATAATCCTACGATGGTTGGAGGTTTTTTTTCGACGGAGCCGCAAATTTCAAAGGAGTTGGCATAGGGGCAGTCCTAGTATCAGAAACCGGCCAGCATTAGCCAGTATCCTCCAAGCTCAGGTTCCCTTGCACAAACTACATGGCTGAATATGAAGCTTGCATCCTGGGACTCAAATGGCCATTGACATGAACATTCAAGAATTACTAGTGATCGGGGACTCAGACCTGCTCATACATCAAGTTCGAGAAGAATGGGCCACCAAAAACTCCAAGATACTCCCCTATTTGCATCACATATAGGAGTTAAGGAAAAGATTCACAAAGATAGAATTCCAACATGTCCCCAGGGTCCAGAATGAGTTCGCTGATGCATTAGACACTATCATCCATGATCCAGCATCCAGATAGGAATTACATTGACCCCATTCCAGTAAGGATCTATGATCAGCCAGCTTATTGTTCTCACATTGAGAAAGAAGCAGACTGAAAGCCATGGTTCAACGACATCAGAAGGTACTTGACAATAGGGAAGTATCCATAACTTGCCAACGCCACTCAGAAATGCATGCTTTGGAGGTTATCCAATAATTTCTTTCACAGCGGAGGAATCCTGTATAGGAGGACTCCCGATTTGGGTTTGTTAAGGTGTGTCAAAGCAAAAGAAGCAACCAGACTATTGGACGAAGTGCACGCAGGGACATGCGGGCCACACATGAACGATTTTGTCTTAGCAAAAAAGATACTCCGAGCAGGTTATTTTTGGATGACTATGGAAACAAACTGTATTCAGTACGTTCGCAAGTGCCATCGCTGTTAGATACATGCAGACATGATAAAGGTGCCTCCAAACGAGCTTACTGCAACTAGCTCACCGTGGCCATTTGTTGCCTGGGGAATGGATGTTATCGGACCTATTAAGCCTGTCGCATCAAACAGGCATCGGTTTATCCTGGTGATAATTGATTGTTTCACCAAATGGGTTGAAGCAGCAGCATATAAGGCAGTAACTAAGAAAGTTGTGGTAGATTTCATCCGTGACCGTATTGTTTGCCGGTTCAGGGTTCCAGAATCAATCATCACTGATAATGGTTCAAACCTCAACAGCGATCTGATGAAGGCAATGTGTGAGGCATTCAAGATCAAGCACAAGAACTCTACATCCTACAGGCCTCAGATGAATGAAGCTGTAGAGGCAGCCAATAAGAACATTAAGAAGATACTAAGGAAGATGATCGAAAGTCACAAACAATGGCATGAGAAGTTATCATTTGCTTTGCTGGGATATCGCACCACGGTCTGCACATCAACTGGGGCAACTCCCTACATGCTAGTTTATGGTACAGAGGCGGTCATTCCTGCCGAGGTAGAGATTCCCTCCCTAAGGACCATACAAGAAGCAGAGTTGGACGACGCAGAATGGGTAAAAGGTCGCTACGAGCAGTTAGCCCTTATTGATGGAAAAAGAATGAATGCAGTTTTCCACGGTCAGTTGTATCATAACAGAATGTCCAGAGCCTTCAACAAAAGAGTTAAGCCAAGAAAGTTTACATCGGGACAGCTAGTATTGAAGAAAATATTCCCATATCAAGATGAAGCCAAGGGGAAATTCTCTCCCAACTGGCAGGGTCCGTACATGGTTCACCAGGTTCTAACTGGAGGAGCCCTTATTCTTGCAGAAATGGACGGAGAAGTCTGGCCGAAGCCAATCAACTCAGATGTAGTAAAACGATACTATGTGTAACCATCTATGGTATCTTTATGATGTAATTTTAACAATGCCTGACCTGATTCCCGTTTAAGAGGGGATACGTAGGCAGCCCTATGGGTTCGGTCACAATTTAATAAAAATCTCACTTCCCCCTATTATTGGAACTGGGGCAGAATTTTGAGGAGGGCCTTCAAAATTCCGAAGCTAGTCTTCATCCACTCATCGCTAGGGATGTCACCTCAGAAAACTGGGGTAGAATTTTCAGGAGGACCCTCAAAATTCCGAAGTTGATTCTTCAGCCATTCAGTGCAGCCATCAGAAGTGCCAGCCTAGTAAACTGGGGCAAAATGTTGAGGAGGACCCTCAAAATTTCGGAGCAAGAGAGGTTGCAATGTTTTGAACCACGTCGCAGTCGTTGGTTCATTTAAACAAAACTATTTTCTACTTACGTTATATTTGTTAAATCATGCATAACTATGGCAGTTGCTGTTTAGCAACTCTACCCCCAATGATACGCAACGTCGGAGGCTACAGGAAAACGAACTAACCTTTCCCCCGTTACAAAACTCAAAATTTTTCTTCGGATGCAGGTACCCAAGTAACAAAGTTACTAGACATGTTATGCAATCACATTGAACTGTCGCACCTATTCGCATTTGCTACCCGTCCGCAATATTCCCCAGCAACCGCAACATCACAATCAGTTACCAACAATCAGCTAAGAATCTTTACTACCGTCTGCATTTCCTGCATTGTATAAGGCTACCTTTCTGCCTTCCGAGGCTAAGCGTTGTCTCCATCTGCATTTCCTGCATTGTATAAGGCTACCTTTTTGCCTTCCGAGACTAAGAGTTGTCTCCATCTACATTTCCTGCATTGCATAAGGCTACCTTTCTACCTTTCGAGACTAAGCGTTGTCTCCATCTGCATTTTCTGCATAGCATAAGGCTACCTTTCTGCCTTCCGAGACTAAGCGTTGTCTCCATCCTGCATTATCTGCATAAGGCTACCCTTTCTACCTTCTGAGACTAAGCGTTGTCTCCATCTGTATTATCTGCATTGCATAAGGCTATCTTTCTGCCTTCCGAGACTAAGTGTTGTCTCCATCCTGCATTATCTACATAAGGCTACCCTTTCTGCCTTTTGAGGTTAAGCTCTACCTCCACTTGCATGGCTGAAATACCGCCACTTTATCTTTCTTGCATGGCTGAAATACCACCACTTTCATTTACATTTTGCAAATCGACTGAAATATCGCCATTTTACTTATCATATCGACTGGAATATTGCCGCACTACATTTAAATTTTTCTATAGGCTGAAATATCACCATTTTACTTATCGTATCGGCTGGAATACCACCGCACTACATTTAAATTTTTCTATCGGCTGAAATATCGCCATTCAACTTATCATATTGGCTGGAATATCGCCGCACTAGTTAAATTCTCTATTGGCTGAAACATCGCCATTTTACTTTACACATCGGCTGAAACATCGCTTGTTTAATTCAAATCTCCGGCGGCTGAAATATCGCCATTTACGCTTTTGCATCGGCTGAAATACTGCCAAATCTTGCATTTCATGGGCTGAAATATCGCCAGACTATCCAAAGGCGTCATCGTTCGGAGGCATCATCTTCATAGCCCGAGAACACCATGTCATGGCCCGAGGATCCCACTTTATATCGCATCATGGTTCGGAGGCACCATTATCATAGCCCGAGAACATTATTTTATAGTCTGCGAATCCTTTAATTTTGCGCTTCATGGCCCAGGACATCATGCTCTGAGGACGTCATCCTAACCATCCAAGGACAACATTCATGGTCCAACGGGAACTTGCATCATGTTTTAATTATGCACAATATATGCTGCATTGCTCATTTGTAGGTACACCGGCTAGCAATGGCCGTCTCAGCAGGAGCGACTCCATTCCGGTTCTCGCAACCGATCAACTTCAAAACACCTTTTCCAACCCAAGCGTCGTGCTCGTTCTTTTCGAATTCCCATTCGACACACTCCGCCAGTGGTTCCTGAACTACATATGACCTGATTCCTGTAAAACCAGGGATATGTAGGCAACTCAGAAACCAGAGCTCGGTCAAATTCGTTTCAAATTGCCGCTTCCGGTCAAAATTGGTCATCATATCTTTACCTGACAACTCTTTCATCCTTTTCAGGTAAAGAGGAGCAGCTGTTGATACCCAATTTTTCCCTATGTATTTTTTATATACCCAAAATACTTTCAAAATAATATATATGTGCATATATAAGCACACCTAAGGGGTTTGGTATTTTTAATGATTTTTAAATCAATTTATGGCCTATTTTTGCACCATAAAATTCAATAATTATTCCCAAAAACTTGCCATTTTGGAGAATAATTTATTTTATCCTCATATTTACATCAAATATAGTTAACATGATTTTTTGCATATTCTTAGAAATTCGTTTGGTATTTTAAAAAACTAAATTGCATGTGATTGCAATACTAGCATCTTTAAGATTTAATAGCATTTTTATAAATACAAATTGATCCCAATATTTTTAAATTAATATTTACATATTATTTATTGACTCAGTGCCTTTAATTTATTTTTTAAATCATTTTATTATTTTTATAAATATAAAACTGGAAAACTGGCTATTTCAATTGTAGCCTCAATTCATTTCAATTTTAACCACATTCCCATTTCAATTTCAGCCAATTTCAAACCCAAATTGGACCAGCCCAATTCCAACCCCTGACCCAATTGCCTAAACCCACCCAAAATCTTTTAAAATCCAGGCCATTGATCCTTTTGATTAACGGCCACAAATCATTCTTTCCTTTTTAATTATACACGACCTAACCCTAACCCCCATTCCCTCTTTGACCGCCGCCCTCAAACTCTCTCTCTCTCTCTCTCTCTCTCTCTCTTTCAAATGCTCTCAAACACTCGAAAAGCCCTAATTGTTTCCTTCGTCTTGTCTGACCAATCTCATCGGAGCCCATGGCTTCTCAGGCCATGGACGGCCTGTGCTCACTCTCCTTCACTCATAGGTCATGTTTGTTGAAGATTTTGAGGTTCGATCTCGATGGTGTTCAAGCAGATCCTCCCCAGATCTGAGGTTCTATGGCCTCTCCGGCCCCATTCCGACATATTCGAGCCTTAAGAGCCTAGCTATGGCTCAGATCGACTCTAGACCAGACCTCTTCCAAGCCTTCTCGTTTCTAGGGTTTCTGAGAAGTCCTAAAAGCCACTCGAGGTTTTCTTGTTTGTTTTCCCTTAGATCTATGCTATATTTGATGTTTCAGGGGTTTTCCCAATTTTTCTTTTAAAATTATTCGATTTTTCAAAACTAGGGTTTCTGGAAATACTTTCTGATTCTTCTTCTCCTTTTCTTTATGTGTGTTTCATTTGTGTTTATCTCGTGTGTTTCTTCTCTACTACGCATGAACTTGATTTTTCTGTTCTTTTTTTTAAAGTTTATATTTTCCTCTGCCTGTAGACTAAACTTGCATGACCGTCTTTGCCATATTTTCGTACATGATTTCTATTGTATGTGTTTCCTACTGTTCTCTATATTTATTTTTGTACAAGTCTCTAAAAGAGACCTCTGGGTCCATTTCAATGGCTCACCTCCTCCTCTCCATTAGAAACCCTAGGATTTTGGGTTTTTGACAAGTTCGAGCTGGTGTTCAGACTAGGGTTCTATGTCAGAACCCTAGGGTTCTCTCTTGAACTCATTCAGAGTCTATGAATTGGACTCGACCTTTTTTTATAATCCTGGATTTTTTTTATATACAATGTTCTCTTATTTGTGCATGTCTGTATGCTTTTTATATGACAAATTCTCCTTTTTCAAAAGGCCTTTGGCCAGCCTGTGATTGATTCTAAGTCCCTTTTCAAAAGAGTTTGATTGATCGTTGATGATTTTCTTTAAATTAAGTTTCTCTTCACCTTTCCTGGTTGGATTCATTCGAGCTAAGACTCAAGCCCTAATTTTACTGACTGCTAATTGATTGTCTTTCCTTATTTGGTCCAAACCGTGTACTATCAAACTATTTCCCTTAAATAATGTTCTGTGTATCTACCCTTATTGTACTACTTTGGAAAAGATTTTGAACCAAACCCTTTCCTTAATTATCCTGCCCGTTTGAAATCAATTCCCTTGACTGAAGGGAAATCATTGAAACTAATTTTCAAAGTTATTTTCTTACCTCTTTCTACTCATTTTCTGCACTATAAAAGGGGGCCACCCTTTTGCACTTGAAAAAAAAGGCTTAACAAGCTTGACACACAGACTCTCAATTCACTACTTTCTCTGCATTACTTCTGCATTCAAAAATACAACTTTTTTGTACTCATTCACAATCAAAATTACTTTTCTCACTTATAGTATTGAGCACCTTTCTCCTCTTCTCCCTTTATTTTCTGAAACATTCTCAAAGTTCTCTTTGAACTCTCAAGTATTTGCTAAAGACTTGAGTTTGCTCCTGCTGATCTCTTGCTGTCTGCTTACTCTATTGTCCTGCTACTCTAGTACTTTGAATCTGGGATGTCATTCTTAGTTAAATAATGCCCCTTCACTATGTGTTTATTTTCTAGGTTGTTATGCTTTCCTTCATCATGTTTCTGCAACTTTGTGTGCTCTTTTCTCATGTGAACCCCTTTCCTTTTACCCCTTTGTATGAGAGTTGTAGTTCAAGACATAGCAGCATTTCACATTGTTGTCTATGACTCTGAACTAGGTTTCTTTGAACCTCTAACTCAATCAATTCCCACTTCCCTTCTCTCTTTATGTGCTGAGCCTTGATTCAAGTCTGGTGGTGTCCTAATCACCATCCAGACTCGGTTCTGACCTCTAAGGTCTGCTCTTAATTTGTTTGGACCAAGCAACTGGTCAGGGGTGTGCCAGTCTACACCCATGGCTGGGCATGACTACCTTCCTAATCCCTCTCTCACTTTGCACTTATTCCTAGATCTAAGTTTTGCCCCCCTTTGGTAAGCCATGCTTTGGGACCCTGGAGCTCCCTCTAAACTTGGATGCCTAAGGGCTGGATATTCCACATTGCACTATTTTGTTCTAATTGTTATCCAGAGTGTAAGCACTGCCTAGAGCCCTTGAGGCTCCGTGGAAATCTGAAACACTTTGGATAAGAGAAGGCTTTGGAAATCTGGATCCTAGAATTGGTTAAACGCATGTTGTTGGACATCAAGATTGAATTAGGCTGCTTGGATCAAGCGATTAGCTTTTGATGTATCTTTAATTTCAGTTTGATTTGTATATAATCTTTGTATGAAACTTGGGGGATATAGTAAAAAGGGTGTGGGAGGGGTCTACTTTCTTGCATCAATAAAAGGGTAGATATTATGTCTTTAGGACTTTAATTTCCTTACTATACATCTTGCCTATAGGTCTGTTTAACGTTTTAATTCAGTCACCTAGATGCCATGCCTATAGGGTTTGGCACTTAATTACACGACAAGTCACCTAGGTACCATGCCTATAAGGTTTAATGTTTAGTCATATTGCACACAATTAGAAAATCTTGCCTATAGGACTTTAATGTTCATGTAAATCAATGCATATAGAAATCATGTCTTTAGGACTGCATATTCATTAGGCAAGCTATAGGGCTAATAAACCAATCATCTTTTTCATCAATTCAATAAAAAGTCTAAAATTGAATATAGATATCATGCCTATAGGATCTTATATCAAACGTGATTAATTCGTTATAAGCAATAGGAGTCTGTTAACTGGTCCTTAAACGTTTTAATTCAGTAACGTTTTCAAAAGCCTCCATCTTTTAATAAACCTTTGGACCAGTATACTTTTAAGTTCTTCAAATCTGCATCTTTGAAACAGTTTCTTTCTTAATGATCTGCCTAAACATTTTCCTACTAAACTTTGGTTTTCCTAAACTCATCTTTTAAATATAGTTCTGCTGTTCGTTCTTTTTCTTAAAAATTCTTCCTTTTTCTCAGAAATTCTTTACAATTTATTTCTATGTTCAGGCAGTCTGCCTACCTTTTTTAACACTCATTTTTAATTTTCTGCAATCTATACTTCCTTTTCAAAAACTCTTCTACAATTACTTCTTTAACCAGTATTTTCTGAATCACTCGCTTAAAATACCTTAACTTCCGACAATTGGATCCAAGTTGACTAATGTAAACTTTCTGTCTAAACGTATGTATTAAACCAATCCGCTCGCTGCTTAATTTTTGAAGACCAAATTAGTATGTGCAAGACATGCTAAACTAAGTGTTGTTTGGTTAAGGGGTTTACTTGAGCCTTACTTATTTGCTTGTTCATCCCTATATCTGTTACTTGTTTTTGTATGTCGCAATTCGAATTTTTACCTTTGAACTCCCTATATGCCTATATCCCTTCCCCTTTAGGATTAGAAGTCCTGATACCCCGGGACTGATAGGATGGGACGGGTACTAGCATGCAATAAGTAAATGAGACTAATCGCGTTTAAATACCTTAACGGGGTGGGAAGGGTAGACATGGAGATGATGATTACACAATAACACTATGTGCACAATCAGGTGTCAGTGTTGTGAGAATGATCCATGTAATGTATAAACCTAGGACCCCCCTTTTCCCCTTTATTAGTTTAATAATTTTTCAGAATTTTTAAAAG